>JAOXNZ010000199.1:12133827-12143998 GCA_028566095.1 Kryptolebias brasiliensis
ATCTCCACAATTTCATAGCAGTTCACGTGAACACTATTTTATAAACTTTTACATCAACATCAGTTTTAAAAAACACAATATTTAAATAAAACTCTGTGTTCACTAGCTGTTAGCTGTAGCACTTCTGGTTCAGCCAGAAATATCATCATGTTTCTATCAGAGTAATCGTACAATTCAAAATTAAAGGCAGTGTAAAAGTTTTCGCTTAAAAAAAATCTAACCCTAACCTCAACTGCAATTGCATTTTTGAGAAACAAAGATTAATTCTGGCTGGAACAACAAGCTAATGGCTAGTCCGAGTGAGGCCAAGACCAAAGTGGAATGATGACACTTTAAACTGCTGCACATTAGTGGTTGTTTGAACCACTCTGAAATTTTTGAGACTTGAGTTGTTTTAAGACAACACCATCCACTTTGGTCTTGGCCTCTCTCAGACTAGACGTTAGCTCATCAATCTGGTCAGAATTAAATGCATATTTTTGAGCTGAGCTTGTTTAAAGAGTTATCTGAAATCTTTAAGACCTTAACTGTTCAGAATCTTTCCACAGAACCCAACTTTAAAAGTATTTAGTACAAACTCAGTGTGGAGAAAAAGAGTTTAGTTTTGATCAGATTGATGAGCTAATGACTAGTCATAGTAAGGCCAAGACCAAAGTGGTTTGCTGCCGTCTTAAAGCAACTCTAATCTCAAAGATTTCAGAGCGGTTTGTGTAAACCCTCTTCTCTAAATCTTTACGTTGCCACCAATTCCATATTACATAATTGTTTTCACAGATTTATTTTATGGTTAGCTAGCACAAATAGTAGCAGCAGCAGCAGCTAGCTGTAGCTTTTCCAGTGCAACCTGGGACACATCAAGCAGAAATATCAGAACATTCAGCAAAAATTAGCGTCTTAAAAAAATTACCTGAAGGTTTCTTTTCTTTATTTTGTCAGTAAAATGTTCCATTTGTTTACATGGAGGGGCGGGACTTAAAACTTGCACTGCAGCCAGCCACTAGGGGGCGCACTTCAACTTTTAACTTCTGGTCCTCTCTCTGACTATAATACATCTCCATGGTCTTGACCCGCTTAAACTAGTCGTTAGCTTGTCAGTCCAGTCAGAGATCATCTTATTTCTCCAATCTGTTGCTGAATGGGGTGTTGATGACAGGTGAGATATTAATTGTGCATAACTTTTTCACTACAAAAGATCTGAACTATTCCTTTAAGGAGGAGAGGTGGAGGAATAACAATCACGAGCTGCTGCTGTGTCTGAAGAGGGCTTCCCACGGAGAAAAGAGTAAAAGTAAGACGTGCTCCCTGTTTCTTTGACACCAAGTAGTTTGGGAAGTAGAAGAGCGGGAAACAGAGCAAAAGAAAGGAGCTAGAGGCTTTCTGAGTATAAAAGTGAGTGTTTTGGGAGGAGGATTGCGTGCCCCTGTGCCCTCATCAACAGGCCTCCTTATCCACCGGGGTCCATTGACTCTGACACAATGAATAATTCCCAATATCCTCTGGCCCTGCCGGTGACCTGGCAAAGAGCATATAATTAATGCATAGGCCTAGTTCCTGACAGTCACAGATGAGAAAGACTAGATTAAGATTTGGATTATTAGATAATATTGTAAGGACAAAAAGAGGGGGAAAAAAACTTACACTTGCAGCTGCTTCTTTGTCTCATTTGTAATGTATGCAGTGCTTTCAGGGAGAAAAGCTATTGTTTGCTAAAGCTCACCGGTAGGTGCCTGCGTGCGTGCGCCCACTGCGACAGTTGGTTTAACGTGCCCAATGTCATACAGATATCCAGCAATGTCAAGATTTGTGTTCCTCCGTGTTTCTAATTTCATGAGACAGTGATGCGTGACAGAGCTGACAAAAACTCCAAGGTGCCGGCACTGGCCAAGGTACTCGCAGAGCTTTGCTGACATAGCTGTTGAATTTCACTTTTCGCACCCCTCTTTTTTTTTTTTTTTTTGTTCCTTTTTCACTTTGTGCAAAAGGCTGTCACAAATTAGATTCTAGCTGTCATCTAAGTCCTTAGCTAAAAAATTCATGCGGGTCATTTTACAATGGAGTGGAAGTTCTCGAAGTTTCGGAAGAGAAGCAAGGGAAATAATGTGACAGCTAACAAGATCATCTGAGATTTTATCCATTTATTATTTACTTTTTAATAAGCTCGTCCAATTAAAAGCAAACACGTGGTGAGTTTCCATGAACGTCACTCACTGAGAGACATATTTAAGATGTGTTGTGGAAAGGTTACAAACAATTAGTGTCTTACCTGTTGTAGATAGCTTTTTAAACATCCTCAGTCTGGAGAACTAGAGAATAATTTTAGTCGGATTAACTCCAGTCAAGATTTGTTCATGAGAACCCTTTTCTTTTTTTTTAAACCTAAGTGTTACAATTAAACTGTCAACTACTACCATTGTAAATTTGATCTCAATATCTGTAAATTTTACTGAGTTATGGCCATTTTTTTGTGTAAATTAAGGCTGATGAGGATGAGCTGTCACGGCCATCTTGAAATCGGGTTGACTCCAAAGGGTAATCAGTTGTAGATCGACAATGATTACTTTCTGAGAGTTTCATTAAAAGCAGGGTTGACTCCAATTGTTATTTCAATGGTTTTACTCAATATGTTGCACTCAGAGTATGTGTTTAGGACAATGCTCAGCTACTACCACATCAGATTTTAGCTCAGGAATCTGTTGTGTGTTTTTGTACACTTCAGATTTAATTTAAAGTCCTTTTATTACCTGGTAAAGACCAGATGTGTTTTTATATGTCCCTAAACTCTACAGTTAAAGGAAGGTAGCCTTTCTTTTTCCGGTGACTGTAAGTTGCTTCCTCTGAGTCGTTTCAACACTGATCACCTTTCTTTCCTACCCATCAGGTAAAACAATGTCTTTTCTCTTCTTCCTTCCTACATTTGATTTGTTATTATGCGAATTAGATTTCCCCACCAAACTCAGCTTTGAATTAGGTATGTCTGCCAGTGATTAGCCTCAGCCCTGTCCTTGGCTGTGAGCTGAATACATCGCTGAGGCTGCAGACAGGCAACGCAAGGAACGGCTGCAATTCCGCATCAGACTTGCCCTTGCGTGAGTCCTCTACTAAGAAGATCCTACTGATGTCTAAAATACAGCTGAGCAATATCTGAAAAGAGAAATCAGGGTCATATTCTTATTCAGAGTTTTCTTTTCAACCCTCCTGAATGCAAATCAGTGACCCATTTGATGCACACTGGGAAAGAAAAAGGCCAGGACTCATGTTTGTTTTTTTAACTGCTTAACTTTGAAAGTGAAGATGGTTGGCCCATGAGAGAATGTGACGTCTAATTATGTTTTCAATTGCTGTGATTCAAATTAGATAACTTTCATCTTCAAAGTTTGAACGATAATGAATTGTGTCTTGTTGGTTTATATAAAAGCCCATACAACTGCTCCAGTAAAGGTGACTTTTGATGGTAAGCAGACCCTAGACTTAGTTTTTTGCTCTTGCTTCATGTATTTATGTTGTCTGTGTCCTGGTTTTGTGTTCTGATTCCTTCTTAGACTTGGTCTTGAGTTTTATAATCATTACACCCACATTATCTTCCCTCTGTACTGGTACTCCTTAGTTTTTAGTTATTTCAGCTCTTGTTCAGTCAGTTTCAGTTTTGTTTCTGTAAGTAAAAAACTTGGATCCCCCTGGCCTGCCTGCCTGCTGCTTCCTTGGATTCCTCCTCCTCCGTCCAAATCAAATCACCACAGCAAGATTTGACCAAACCATGAACCCAACAGGATTACCCTTCCTGGAGAAATTTCAAAGGCTGCATATTAAAGTTTTTTAAAGATTCTCTGGCGTAGCAGCCTTGCCCCTGGAAAAGACTGAAGGTTTCAGGTGAATTAATGAATTTGCTGTGGGATAGGTCCTGACAACCTGAATCACAAAGGCTGGTTGAGCCTCTGGCTGCAGGGAAGGCAAGGTACCACACTACACTGGAAAAAGTCTTGCAGGTCCATTCAAATCCCTATTTTGCTCTGAGCCGGGTTTTATATTTTGTTTTGAGACACACTCAAACCTCAATCGCCACTGCTACCGCTCCCTAGAACCCTGCCATTCCTCCCCAGGCGTGTGCTGCCACCACCACCCCTGCCCGGGACATCCAGGGCTATGCGGAAACTCTTCAGTGTCCTGTTCTTCCATCCACCCATCTTCTACCACTTATCCTGGGCCGGGTTGCTGAGGCAACAGGTCCAGAAGAGAAACCCAGACATCCCTCTCCCCAGCAACACTCTCCAGCTCCTCTTGGGAGATCCCAAGGCGTTCCCGGGCCAGAGAGGATACATAATCCTCCAGCGAGTTCTGGGTCTGCCCTGAGGTCTCTTCCCAGTGGGACATGCGCGGAAAACCTCCAAAGGGAGGCATCCTAATCAGATGCTCGAACCACCTAATCTGACTCCTTTCGATGCGAAGGAGCAGGGACTCTACTCCAAGCTCCCCTCGGATGATGGAGCTCCTCACCTTATCTCTAAGGCTGAGGCCAGCAATCCTATGAAGGAAGCTCATTTCAACCGCTTGTGACCTGTTCTTGCCTCAAGCTTTATATACACCCCTCTGAGTTTTGTTCCTATCTAGAACTTGGAACAGGTTCTGCCTGTTTTTGAGGAGATCCAGGTGGACACTCCTCTTCTGAGTCAAGCTCCCAAGGGGTCCAGCTGAATGTCTCTCCTATGAATCATTTCCAAGGAGATCCAGTTGGACCTGTGTTCCTGCACTACTCATTGAATGGATTCCATTGGACCCACCTCTGCCAGTTCCAACTTTTAGGCGGGCTAAATTAATCAATTTCATTTATCTCTTTGCCTCATTAATTTCAGAAAGCTGCCAAAGTTCTGAAAATTCTGGTCTCCAAAGAAGAAATATGTTTGTAGTAAAACAGTTAGCTAGGAATTGGGACAAATTACAATAAAACTTGATGGCACGGTCGACTAGTCTGAGGCAAACACATTATTTTAGGCACATTTATATTATCTTGAGTTTGGTTTGCATACCCTTACATTAATACTTCTTTTTCACAACGAAACCTCGATTTCAGAGCCATCCAAACTATTGGGTGAAAAACTGTTTCAGTTTACCACCAAAATACAGTTCAGCTCAGACTTTAAGCAGTCAGTGAAGCTGGCATAAACCCCAGGTGTGATCACCATTCTCAGCAGTCAATGCAACTACAAGCAAAACTTGTGTTTCTCTCAACTTGTTCAAACAAAGTTGCTGAGTTGCTGTCCAGATCTCTTTACTTTCCTTCCATTTAAATGATCTTAATCATTTCTCTGACAAGTCGAGGCATCTTGTGATGAGCTGTTACCCTTAATTTATCCTCTTTACGCTGTAAAGACAGTCAGACAGGTTTATGACAGCAGACGGTATTGCACCACCACTTGCCAGTTGCCAAGATGCTAGTAAGCTGTCAAAACTGGCTTGATCCGGGCCCGGGGTTAATTAAACTTGCAAACCCTGCGGTGGGGACGGCTTTCCCAGCCAAGGCTGGAGAGGACACGAGCCTGAGGTCAGCAGGACCTTGTTAGGTGGAGCATGGGCTTGACATAACAGCGATGGGAAATGGTTTGTAGGGTTCAGAGAAGGGGCAGAGTGAGTAGGCAGGAGCTGTACTCAGAGAAGGTGAAATATGAAACTACTTTTCCGTAGGTGTGGGAGTGCAGCTGATGCAGCTGATGAGTGGCCAGTATTGCGAGACAGAAGATTGCTGGCCACCCCCCACTCGTCACGTCAAATGTTGGGGAGAGAAGCATTTTGGATGAGCAGCTGTATAGGGGCTTTCTGCTTCCTGCCAGCTTGTTCACCAAGGTGACCTTAAACTGGATTGGCGGGGGTCCCAAGGCTCAAGCTGTGAATCTCACAGGAGGGTTTAGTGGCAACAGAAATCACTCTGCCTCTCCTGCCAACAATTACAGGGGCCATGTCTGCAAACTCACCACAGTTTTTACTGACCACAGCTTTAGCAGTTGAATTAAAAAAGACTGAGGGGAAACTGAGAAAGTACACTTTGATTTTATCTAGAGTATACCCCTTTTTCCATCACTTCACAGACAGCTCATTCTGAGCCTGAAATAACAAATACGTGACAAGTGTCTGGAGCTTCAAGTGCCATGTGCAAATGTCAGTTGTATTTTAATGATCATATTGCTGTTAATATATGTTTAAAAGTCTTTTAAAGAAACACTGTGTGTTGAATTAACATCTGTGCCAATATTGCGACTTTGCCATTTCCTCACCTGAGGATCAAGAGGTGCTTGTCTCCAGAGTTGTCTTATTAGCACCCAGTACAGAAATATAGTTGTAAAGTGATGTCTGTTCTCACATTTCCAAGCAACTTCTGACATTAAGCTATGACAATTGTGAGAAGAAAGACTTAAAAAGTGAGCCTGTTCAACCCAGGACCGATCGATGCATCTCCACAGCTCGCATTTAGGGTCACGGATTCTAGTGCGCTTGATTTTTTTTTCCCCTACAAAGTTTGTATTCTTTCTCTTGCTAAACACACTTGCTAAACTTACTACAAATCGTTCCCAGACTGTACTGTAGCTACAGTCAATTTAAAGGGATTTATTTTGAAGTTTGAGCAACAGCCTCCGTTAAATAGCTGGTCATAAAGAAAGTGAAGCTACATTAAGAAGAAAGTATGAAGCTAAGTAACCAAACATTTGTATTCTACGATGGCAAACTAGTGAACCTCAGAAGATAAAAAAATATTGGGTAAGGTGTTTTTGGTTTCCAAGTTTTTGAGATTTAAGTCAAAATGTTGAGAAAAAACGTTGGAACAGTATTTCAAGAATCAAGTAAAAATGGCAAAATAATGAAGTTGTTTTGAGATTGAGGAGAACCAAAAATTAATGGCTATATGTCAGAATATGTTCATTTTTTTATAAAAGAAAATAAATCATTTGAGTTGTACACAACCTGTAAGTAACTTCTCAAAACTCCTAGCTGCAATATGACTTTTACCAGAGAACAATAATAAGAATGTGAGCCATTTGTATAAACTTCAGATGTTTTTAAAGTATTATTAGGTGAAGACTTAGTGTAAATATGTGACACTCTTATTAGGTTTTGTTAGTTTCTCTGTTGTGTCTGTCCCTGCACCTATCACCCTCAGCTACTGTAGTTATACAAAAATGAAACAAATACAATACGGTCATGATCTCTTACTATCCAAAACATTTTCAGCAAATGACTTGATTATTAAAATGTTTGAAGTTAAAGGTCATTTAAAAAGCTTTTGCTTTTGTGAGATTCTTACATAATCTTTCTTGAAGTTTCCCTCTTTGGTTTGTCCACATATTTTTTCATGGGAAAACCTTCAACTTGTACTTCTTCATGTAGTCTAAAGCCTGTTTGTATTTACTTAAAGGTGTGCCATAACCCTAACTCTTGTTGAATTAAGTTCCATATTTTTGTTGTAAAAAACTAACTTATGTAAATATCTTTTTTAGTTTAGTTTTGCTCAGCTTCCATTTTGTCTTCAGCTTTTGCTCTGATGACTGTTCAACTGTTGTGAATAGTTACAAGATGGTAAAAAAAAAAAAAACTGACGGTAGCATGTTTTTGCTTTATTAGGTTTGATTTGTATGATTTCAAATACTACTTCCAGAACAGACATTGTTTTGTGTTCTAATTTATTATGTTAGGTTATAGAAATACCAGAATATACTCACGCTTTGGTCACGGCTTGATTGACTTATGACACTAATGTAGCGAAGTTGCTGTTTATGCCAGCACGTGAAATACACCACACTCCCCGCTGTCCCCCACTTCAACGGAAGGTGTCACTGTGGAGAAAAATAATACCACTACACAACATAAATGGGATTAGGAAAAGTTGTACAGGAAGTATAATGTCAAGTCGATGAAAATATAACTAGAGACAGAACCGAAGGTGGAAGTTGAGACCACAAAGGCCAATGCCCCCTAATGACTGGCTGTGGTACAGTGTTAAGGTCCTGCCCCTCCATGAACATGAATGGGACAGTTACATGACTAAAAAATAAAAATAAGGTGTGGATTTTTGTTGATTCGAGTAGTTCTTACATTGAAGCTGTATGTTTCAAATGTGCATTTTCAAAAATATGTTAAGTTTTAATAAGCCATTAAAGAAAAGTGTTGCGTTACATTGTGACTGTCGGTGTGACAGCCTGTTAGTGAGTTGGGAGGGTGTGTAGGCGGGACTTTTGTATCGAAGGCAGAGCTCCATGTCTTGAGTGCACAGACGCTGGCTTCAAAAATACAACATGGCAACGCCCCAAAAAATTGACATTTTGGCTTCAATTCTGAACAACAGAAGGTGATGGAGACACTTTATTCCAGTTCTGCTGCAAAGGTTTGGTCAGCCAAAAATAAACAGTGTTATTCAAATAAGTCCCTTTGCTATTTTAGAATCTAGACACAGAATTACCTTCCAACCTGAGTAACAATGAGAGAAAGGTTTACTTCTGATGACCTTGTTACCAAAAGTCAAATTTGTAGACCTTGTTGCACAGCAGCACCTCTCCGTGATGGTGAAATAACTTTAATTTGTAATTTGAGCATTTTTATGAGCAATTCATCTGGAGAGCTGGGTTATGTTTGTTGTTTTTTTTGGCTTCAAGACCTCAGCTTGACCTTCTGCAGCAGCATGTCTGAATTACAATAATTACAAGAGAAGAAAAAACTGTAAACACTAGGCAAAGGTTTAGAAACTCCTAGGTTTTAATATTGACACCTGGGCTTACATAATGATTATTATAAACAAGACATTGCCCTAACAATGTATGGCAAAAGTGTTTTGTGTGTGTGTTTCTCCAAACATTAATCAGACCTTTGTCTCCAAACTTTATTTCAACTTTTTTTTCCTTCCACACATCAAGGAAAGAACACATCTTGAAAGAGTCTTTTTATCTATTCGTTGGCATTTAACCTGGTACCATAAAGCAAAACACTGGGATCTTCCTGGCTGGAAATAAAACTTATAAAGTGCAGTTTTGTAGCCCCAGGGTGCACCGGGGCAGCTTCATGCTCAGTAATGTGCATAAGAGATGCCAGTGTGGCATCAGAATCAATCATATGCACATATTTTTAAGGTCTACATATTCTCTAGGGATACTTTTAATATAAAAATTCAGACAACAGGTATATGCAGCTTCAGGAACACATGCTTTTTTTTAACAAGTTAACACAATCGCTGAAATCTCATTAAAATATTTTTGACATGTTTTGGTCCAAGTATCACTTGGCTTATGCACAGCAGCAACACACTATTCTGAAATTTTTGTAGGGGGCAAAGTGCAGTGGGGTACACACTTCACCTGTACTCCATCCAAATGTGTACTGGACAGAACCCAGGGGTCTTTGACACAACAGCACAATCACAGTTTAAAGTTTAAAGCAGTCAACGCAAGATAAAAGCTCCAGAATAGGTTTGACCATCATGGTTTCAACAGGAGCATTGGTGACTAGTTCAACTCCATAACTGAGACCCATAACATACCTTCACGTTGTGGTAAGGTGCATTAAAAAATATTACTGTTTCTCTGACTTCTACAGAATAAATGTTATCGTCTGCCACAATGGAAGGAAGGTGCTCGTGCAGTTGCCTGTATTTGGTTCAAGAGGGCAGCGACAGCTAATGAACCTTAGTAAATACAAAAGTGGTCATAACTCAGCCAGTTTTACAAATATTTAGCTAAGGTTTGGTGTGCTAGTAGTTGAGAGTCAGCCACATCACATACTTTGAGCACTAAAAGATTGTGTCTTTATTTAAAACATTGGCTTTACCTGTTGGAGCCAACCCTGACCGTCTCATGACCCACTAAACAAGTTTGAATGAAATTCTCAAAAAGTAATCATTGGATGTATATACAACTAATAAACTATTGGAATTAACCTGATTTGTTATGACAGATCTAGAGCCACACTGGCTTTTGACATTTGCAAACACAAGAAAGGCTTTACTGTAACAGTCAATGTTAAAAATAAAGAGCTAAAATTTGGTGTACTAGTAGCTCAGAGTTGTCCCCATTGGATAATTTTGAGCACTAACAAATGATGCTCAATTGCATGTCTTTGACATGCAAGGTATTACTTGCATTCTTTCAAGTAATATTAGTGTCATTGAACTCAAATCTATATGGCAAGAAAACTGCATAAT
>JAOXNZ010000199.1:12254606-12269448 GCA_028566095.1 Kryptolebias brasiliensis
ATCTATCTATCTATCTATCTATCTATCTATCTATCTATCTATCTATCTATCTATCTATCTATCTATCTATCTATACTGACAGCAGCAGCTAGCTACAGCACCATCTCTGCAGCCTGGGGCACTTTCAGTAGAAATATCCCAATGCTAAACAGACCACATTGTAAAGGTTTAGAGTTGTTCAAAGAGACGTCCATAACAAGTAAGGTATTATCCGTTCACCCATCTTCTACCGCTTATCCATGGTCGGGTCTCAGAGGCAACAGGTCCAGGAGAGAAACCCAGACGTCCTTCTACCCAGCAACACTTCCCAGCTCCTCCTGGGGGATCTAAAGTCATTCCTAGTCAGGGAGGATACATAATCCCTCCAGCAAGTTCTGGGTCTGCCTTGAGGTCTCTTCCCAGTGGGACATGCCCAAAAAACCTCCAAAGGGAGGTGTCCAGGAGGCATCCTAATCAGATGCCCGAACCACCTCAACTGACTCCTTTCAATGCGAAGAAGCAGCGGCTCTACTCCGAGCTCGCCCCGGATGACGGAGCTCCTCACCTTATCTCTAAGGCCGAGCCCGACCTGCCTACAAAGGAAGCTCATTTCAGTCGCTTATATCCGGGATCTCGTTCTTTCGGTCATGGAAGTAAAGTGTTAAATGTTCAAAATCCCCAATTCAAAAAATCTGAACTATCTCTTCAAGGTAAGAAGTAACTACTGCCATCAAATTGCAACATTAAAAGTAGAAGATGGACTCAGTTCATTGCACTGAAATCATAAAAAGAACAATCAAATCATTTCGGAAAACTAGCAAGGACACTTGCATGGTCTCGTTATACTCTCAGGTGCAGCTGTCTTTGTGGATTTTTACCTTTTTTTAGTCCTTACAGAGCAAAAACAGTTTTACCAACATGTCAAGGCCGCGTGGCCACCAAGGGACCCAGCACAAGACTCCATCTCCATAAATTTCCCGGATGATGGCGCACATAAGCATGGTTGTTAAAACTGTAAATGAATTAAATTGGGGAGGGGGTAGATGGGAGACGAGTACAATGATGGATGGTGTTTTAGAGATGGGGAACAGAACAGAGAGGAGCTGGCAGCAGCGTGGGGATGCCAGTGGTGGTTGGACACACCGATACACCCACGTGGATCTGTCCAGGGGATTGGGATCAGATACTTCATTTGAGCAAAGCCACGCTACATCAAAGACATTCAAATGAAGTAGTCTTCTATTGCAAATTAAGCTCCAGGGGTGTTTGAGCGTGTGTATGTGAGTGAAACTGTTGAGAGGGGTGAGAAGGAGGCAAAGGAGACGGAAGAAAAATCAAGGGATGAAGAGGTTGAAAGAAAGGTGTGTGTAGTTCTAAGCTTCTTTATCCATATCTAAAGGATCTATGAGTGGACATCCTTGCCCAAATCTCTATAAGATAGCAAAGATGTATAACACTTTGATGGTGAGTTTTAAAGCCACGACTTAGAGATTTTTACAGTGAAAATGCTTTGATAGGGTTATATGGTTTAGCCGAGGCTATCCATTCGTTACCGGCCATGGATTTCCACAGAATCATATTTTCACATTGTTGTAAGTACAGATCTCCTTGCTCACAAAATTATATGTTCTATCACTTTTTGGTTTATTTAAAATGCTGCCACACCAGACTGTAGCTCAGGAAAACCAACTGAGGTGATTGAGTTAAAGTGGTGATTAGTTGTGGCAGCCATGTTTAAAATGAGACGGCTTTGTAAGGTAACCAGTTGTAGATCCTCGACATAGAAAAAGTTGGACGAAGCGACTCCACAAACTTCTGTTGTCCAGAATTGGAAGAAAAAAGGTCCGGTGTTTTGTTTAGTTTTTTTGGAGCTGCCATGTTGTATTTTCAGAGTCCATGCGTTCGAGGTGTGGGGTTGTACCATCGTACGAAAGCCCTCCCAACTCGCTGTCATATTGTGAAAATGTAACATGAACCCTTTTTAAAGCCTCAAAAAGTAACTAAACTAAACTTCTTTTTAAAAATGGGTAATTGAATATACAGCAGGAAGGTAAGAAGTACAGGAATGAATGTAATGTGTATTTTTATTTTTAGTCAGCTAAATGTCCTCTGATTTCACATGGAGGGTTGTACTGCAGCCAGACGACTAGGGGGTACACGACCTTTGTGGCTTCAACTGCCAGCTTCTGGACCTGTGTCTGGTAAATCCAGTAATTAGTTTATTGAAATTCATTCAGTGGTTCCTGAGATATTTTGCTGACAGACAGAGCTGACTTCAACAGCTAATGCCAAAGTTTTAAGCAAAGATCTCGTATGATCTGTTAGCGCCCAGAGTATGTGACTGGGGATGACTCTCAGCTACTACCATACCAAACTATCAATATCTGAAAATTCTACTGAGTTGTAGCCATTTTTGTGTTTGGTAGATTAGCTGTGTCGGCCATCTTGAATCTGTCTCACTCTAAAAGCTAACCTGTTGTAGATGTACGTCCAATGATTCCTTTTTGAGAGTTTTGATTTAAATCTGTCCAGTGGTTCATGGGATTTTTTTGCGCTAACAGACACAGGCAGTTACATGACCACCCACCTTTCATGGTGCCAGGTGATGAATATGAGGTGAGACTGAGAAAAGCCCCACCCCCTTGCCATAATTTTCCCCATTTTCCTCACCCTCCTTAACCAACTAATAAGCTTTTAATTGGTCAACTTGGGCTCATGCAAAGAGCCAGACCTAAGATACACTAAAACTGTAGCAAGCATAAAAATGTATTCATATTTTTTTTATGATCAACTGGAAGCAAATCTTGACATAAAGTTTCACATCTTCCTTCCCCAGAACAGCCTTGATCCTGCTCAGTTATGGAGGTGTTAGGACTCAAGGTTTTTTTTCTTGAATTTTTTATTGGGGTAATATACCCGTCTCATCCAGGAAACTGGGCCATTTCATCATTAAACACTCTTTTCAGAGGCCCCTCAGTAATATAATCATATCCAAGGGAGGCGTTAAGCAGGGGGTAATCTGCCAAGGTGCTTTAACATTTTTGCTGAGTGTGTGATACAAAATACGCCTCTACATTTTCTTTTTTTAAGCGAAATGTGCACTAAATGGGCCAGTAATAAGTGTTTATAGAATGTAGGTACCTGACAGCGAGGGAGGCTTAACTTCTTTCAGCTATTAATGTTTACTTCCTGCCAAGAGATTAAACATAAATAAGCAAATAGAGCTGGGTGTGTTCTGACTGGCAGCAACCTTGGCTAATCCGCACTAATCTCATAAGAAAACACGTCTCCTCGTCACATGTGACAAACGTCCGACTGTCCAGAAACTTCCTGTCTGCTGATATTTGGTAATACCTCGCTGTCACAGCTTTACACCTTCAAAGCGCCACCACTATCTTGTTCCTCCAGAGACAATTGCAGGATTTTCAAAGTGCCGCTGGAACACCTATAGCACGGCACGCACCGCGGCAAATCCTTCTCCTCCTAACTGGAGGTTGGAGAGGAATTTCAGGTGATTGAGGAACGCACCTCTGTGGTTTGGACCCGTAGATAAACCAGCAAAGGAACTAATCTTTTAGTCATTTACACAAAACCTTTTTGACTGCAGGCAAGCATCTCCCGGCACGATTAGCGAAAGGATTTATTTTTACATTCACCGGGCTGGGAATTAATATTCAAGTCCCGGCAGAACCAGCGCTTGTGTCGTTTCTGGTGCTGATGAGTGTACGGATGTGCGTGAGATTTTTCACCACTTGCTAGTGACACAATGGAAGTAATCTTCTGCTTCCTGTTTAGATATTTGAATTAATTGAGCTGTTTTGTTGTTGTTTTTTTTTAGAAAAAAGTGCTTTTTTTAAAAGACCATCAAGACAAGGGTGTGTCCTTGCTTTAGCGTGACCTACGTGGAGCATTTTACTGTCCTACTGATGCCTCCACAGTCACAGGCCTTAAACACCTGCTCTATTCTCCATACGTTCTCTGTGGCGGATGAGGTACTTAGTATTGATAACTATTTGTCAGAATGACCCTTCAAAATTGCCTAATATCCTTTTAAAATGATGTCCCATTTCATAGTGTGACATTTTAACCACTACCACTTTGTGACTTTGAATTAAGGACGGTTGAAATGAGCTTCTTTCGTAGGGTGGGCGGGCTCAGCCTTAGCGATAAAGCGAGGAGCTCCACCATCTGCGGGGAGCTCGGAGTTGAGACACTGCTGCTTCTCATTGAAAGGACCCAGTTGAGGTGGTTCAAGCAGTTGATTAGAGGTTTTCCGGGCACTGGGAAGACACCTCAGGGCAGACCTAGAACACGCTGGAGGGATTATGTATCCTCTCTGGCCTGGGAACGCCTTGGGATCCCCCAGGAGGAGCTGGAGAAGGTTGCTGGTGAAAGGGAGGTCTAGGTTTCCTTCCTGGACCTGCTGCCTTCATGACCTGACCACGGATGTGCAGTAGAAGATGGATGGATGGGTTTAGGGGTAGGGTTAACACTAGAAAATTGTGATTTGGCTATAGAATAATCTACAAATTAAATTTTTGTAGACATGCATTAAATGTAAATCTAAGTCTGGGCCAAAACACTGATAAGATTACCATTAAAAAAAACAAGTTACGGGAGTAAAGGTGTTTAAACAAATCCATTTTTCAAACTACAGATACCCTCCCTTACTGTTGTAAGGCTCTCTTTCATGGTTTATTTGCAATAGGACTGTAGTGAATCACCATGACTGGCAGCTCAAAGGTCTGTAAGAGAGAGAGAACATAAATCCCCTGAGTGATCTGAAAAGATGCGATGGTGTAAATTAGCTCAAGGGCTGGTGCAGTTCTGGGTGTACTGACAGTGTCAGGAGCTTTTTGTGTTGTACAGTTGCTGGTATGTTGTTTGAATGCATCTACGAGCAGTACACTGAAGGCATGCTGACTGACTTACAGGTATTTTGCACTTTTAAACAGAACAGAGGGTCAATATTTTTAACAATCCGTAAATTGTAAATCCTATTTTTTTTTTTTTTCTTACTTCGTCACTTGTTATGTATTTGGTGATTTCACAGTCAAATGATCTATTTTTACCACACCTCTGATCTTGTTTTTCAAAGTTTTGGCTGTCACTGCCATCAGTAATGATGGCATTGTTCTCGCCGAAGTTACGGCTGAGATCTGTAGAACAAGACTTGGAGAGCGTAGGAGACAAACAGCCAGTCAGTCAGCCAAGAGGTAAACAAGAATCACAGCAAAGCAAACAACTATGACAAATATTCTCCAACTTTTAATGGTGGATTTGAAAGTCAGCCTGTGAAGTCATTCCCAATCAACAGCAAAACAAATCATTATTGCTCGCTGCCAGATTGTGTAATTGCTCGTGGCTGTTTGTTTGTTTGTTTGTCTGTTAGCAAAATATCTCTTGACCCACTAGATGGACTTCAATGAAACTCTCAGAAAGCAATCATTGGATGCACGTCTACAGCTGATAAAATTTTGGAGTCAACACAATTTAAGATGGCTGCCACGGCTAATCGACCTTAGCAAACACAAAGTTGTCTATAACTCAGTGAATTTCACAAACAGCAAGCTTATATTTGGAATGGTAGTAGCTGAGAGTCATCCTCAACACATACTCCGAGCACGAACACATCGCATGACGTTTTGGTTTGAAACTGGGGCGTCCAAGGTGGCAGGCGATATGCATTCCTTCAAGGAATGCTAGTTTTGCATTACATCTTTGTTTTCTTTACAGAATCATCCTTGCTTAAAACTTGCAGACAGTTTCACAAAGATAAATGTGAAACACGCTAACATTTCAAGCTTTTTGCTTCATAAATTGTCAGTTACCCGTGGTAACTGATTTACAGGTTGGTGTTCGTCTAATCTTTTCATAAAGGAGCCCATTTATTGTAAAAGTACAGGTTCATAATTCTGTTTTACGTTCTGAAAGGACTGGTTTACAGGGTTTTTTTTTCCCCTTCCTCACTATAGATTGTCTTCTTTTGTGAGGGACACGTTTTTACTTCTTGTATCTGTAAGATTCACACCCTGAAAGACCCAATCTGAAGGTCTTTGTAAAGTTCTTCTTTGCACTACGGCTTTTTTTCCACCTGACCTGACCATGGCACCATATTGTTCAGCGTGTGTTTAAAATGAAGCGTCAGGCCGAGAAAAACAGCAGATGGACAGAATCTGAAAGTCGTGGCTTTAAAGGAGAAATGAAAGAAAATAGCAAAATAATGAGTTTTCATGTTTTTCTTTTAGTTTAACACTGTCATAAAACAGCCCGGTGGTCCATTTCTCTGATTTAAAACGCTGATGACTTGTTTTTAGAGGGTTTTTTTGTCAGAATCCTGAAGTGGGATGAATGTGTGGGCGGAGTTACCTCCTTGGTTAGTGTTGTAGAAACTGTCTCAGTGTTTATCAGAGAAAATGGAAGCAGAAGAAGAAGCCAGTTTCGTTATTTTTGGTCTGGAGTGATGCTGTCGGGAACTCGAGCCCCACTGTTCACAAGGGGAACTCCCGAGCTTTACAATCCTCTTCTGTAACTTCTAGAAACATGGGAGATGTTAATTTTAGTCTTTTTGTTTGTGGTAATGCCAAAGCAAAAGCCTACCAAGCTCAGTTAAGTTCTTATACAGCAGCAGTACTTTAGAGGCTAAAAAGTGAAGAAAACCTGCAAGCAGCGGAGGTTGGCCAACATCTACTGCCCCTTTTTAATTTGATCTCATGTGATCTGATGATTTAAAGCCGGCGCGAAGTGAGTCGTGTCTTCACCGACCAAATGTACGTCGGTCAGCGTTGGAGGCGGGTGATGAACTTCACCATCCATCATCTTCACTCATCCCTTCTGTTTTCCCGCTTCATGCGTAAAAGCAAACTCTAATCGCACTCAGCCCCACCGAGGGACGGAGGTCCAGGAAGGTTTCCCATGCAGGGCACGTCGGCCAGCTGCCCAGACAAAGACGGGGTTAAGGAGGAACAACTAACTCCAGACTGCTGTAACTATGGAGCCTGAAGTCCTTTTCTGTTTTGGTTTTAGTTTCTCAGCAGATTTGTTTGGGCTTATTTTACATCGTTTCCACGACTTCCTCTATTCAAGCCGTTCTTTATGGATTTACTTCCGTTATAGTGTTTAAAGGGATAGTTCTGACATTTTGCAGTGGGGTACTGAGGGAAAGTTATAAGTAGTTAGTATCTTACCTGTTGCAGGTAGCTCTTTGATTAACCTCAGTTTCTCAGGAGAAATAGTTTAATTCTGACCAGACTGACAAGTCAGTGGCTAGTCCGAGTTAAAACAAGAACAAAGTGGATTAAATGTCCTGATGCATGCTCAATAATCCAGGTAGAAAAATCTAACAAGGTTGAGTCAGGTTCTCTGGACGATTACTTCTTAGATGATACGTTTCGTCTTTTATCCAAAAGACTTCTTCAGTCTGAGGAGCTGTAGGCAAACTCAGCCTTATAAGCAGCACCTTCGCAGGGTGAACCAACCAGTTGCTGGTGACACCCAAAACTAGTTGTTCACGTGCAAAAGGAGGACCATCAGCCTAACGACCGATTGCTAGGGCCCTGATGGCCGCTTGCTATTCTCAGAGGGCTGAGCGATCCTCGCAATAACAGCATTGTAGGAGGGGGACAGTTGGACCCGGAGGCCTCCGCCGCGTTTAATGATGGACGGGTTCTTTTCACAAACATGGCTTTCTTTTACTCTTCTCTCAAACCATTGTTCCTCTCTATCAAGGATGTGCACATCTTTATCTCTGAAGGAGTGACCGCTGACCTGCAGATGGGAGCGAACCGCAGAGTCCTGGCCTGATGATGTTGCTCTTCTATGCTGGGTCATCCTTTTGGCCAGTGGCTGCTTTGTTTCCCTGATGTATAACAGATCCACTGAAAGTGGATTAAAACCACTTTCAAAATAATATTTTAGAAACTAGGGGTGGGGGGGTATATTGGCTATGGACTATAACACTAACACCTCAGATCTGAAGTTGTCTTAGGTAAATAAATAAATATAAATATATATACAGTGTATAGTTGCACCTCACAGTTCTGTCATGCAGCCAGTGAATGGGCCCTCACTGTTTATCTGCTTGTTGTGTGCCCAATTTGAGAGAAAGAAAAAAAGCCCCATCAAACCACTGCCCCTCTCCTACAAAGGTCATAAACACTTCAATGTGGGGTGGGGGGGGGGCACAGTAATCTGCCAGCAGCGGGGATATGAAGGAAAGTAAATTCCAGTGAGTCGGCTCCCTGCCTTTTCCCTCCGCTGTGCGAGCTGCACTCAGAGGCTTCTCGGGAAGATATAACGATGTAGAAATCAAGCCTCGCACATGAGTCATACCGCCAGCCGTACCGCCCACCCACCGCCACTTCCTCTCTCCTCTTTTTTTTTTTTTTATATTTCAGCAAACAAAGGTGTTACGCTTTTCATCTCAGTCGACATCAGGGAATTTAGAAAAAAAAAAAAAAAAAACAAGAGTAAAATGCAAGGAGAGGCTGAGCAAGTAAGGCACTGGGGGGAGAAGGGAAGTGGGTTTCTGAATTGGTCTCTTCTTTTTTTTTTTTTCCTACTTCTTCTTCGCCGTAAAGATGACACGGTGTTTACAGTATGTGGGCGGGTGTCAAGGGGATGGCGGCATAAATCGGTGTTTTTAAAACGTGCGTGAGATCAAAAACGTTACCGGGCCTCAGTACATATTTGGTTTGAAGTTACTCCAGCAAAGTTACAGTTGATGAAGAACTTTACACGGCTCTGGTAACTGTGCTGATGAATTTCTTAATAAAAAAGAGAAAAAAAAGTTTTTACAGTATGACGTTGATGAAACAACCATGTTTTGTTTCAGTGCGGGTCAGCCGAACATGTCTCCCAGCCTTCCCCCAGCGTGTTCTCGCTGCACGGCGTCTTCCTTCGCTGCACCATCACAGTGTGCTGCTGAGCGAGTGTGACTCCAGCCAGTCAGATTCTTTTTTTTTTTTTTTTGAAGGACTGCACAGCCTTCATTTTGATTGATCCACTTGCTTTCCTGTAGGCCTCGCTTCAATGCAGCACGATGGGAAGAATTCATCAGCGGGAATCTAATTACTGCAAATTCCGCTTTATTTACTTTTGCAGCCAACCCTCTCTCGTGTTCATTTGTACGTTTTAAAGCATATTTGTCCCGATGTGTGAAGCATATTTCTGGCTCTCTATCATTAACTCGGTGTAATTGCAGCCCATTAGCTTCACAGGACGCTGCTCTTATTTTGGAAAACTGGGGAAGCATTTGTTTGTTTTTGAAAGTGTGGCGCTCAGCATCTTAGTTTTCGTTGAAATGTTAAAGTAACTGGAAATCAATTAGTAAAATAAGTGTACAGTTTAGAGCTGTTGTTGTGGTTAAATGTACTGAAAGCAGTAGTTTGGATATCTGAAATTTGTGAAAAGTGGCTCAGTTTGAATAAAAAAGTTGACTAGATTGACAAGCTGACCGCTAGTCCGAGCGAGGCGAACAACAAATCAAATTACTGCCGTCTTAAAACTACTCCAATGTTAAAAATTTTTGTAGGAGTTTATTTAGATGCTATTCTACAAACTTTTATAGCAAAACTTTTGCATTACATGGGTATTTTGGCAAATAATATTATGATTTTCTTGCTGGAAGCACCCAGCTGTGCTCAAAATGCTAAAGCTAGCTGCTTTAGACTTTAGCTAGCTGCTAAAGACCACAGCATAGTACAATAAGCATCTCAAATCTAAAAAACATTTAAAGTGAGTCATGTAAACACTACTAGATTTTTACATCACCTTTGTTTAAGCATTACACAGTAATTTACACAGAGTTCTATAGTTATTTGCAAGAGCTATTAGCATTAGCAGCAGCTAGCTTTAGCAGTTTGGTAGCAGTTTTTGCTGGAATGATCTTAATATTTCTGCCAGAATAATCGTATAATTCAAACCTGATAGTGATGGAAAAGTTTATGAGACTGATCCCCAGCACATATTCTGAGTTCTGTTTAAAAATTTGTCATAAACTATTTGGAGACAACTCTGCCTGTTGGTAAAATATCTCATGAACCACAGGACAGATTTAAATAAAACTCTCAAATCGCTGTCATTAGATGTGCAAAACATCTACAACAGATAAACAATTTAAGATGGTCGCCACAGCTAATCAGACTTAGCAAACACAACAATGTCCAACTCAGTCAGTTTTACAGATCCTGAGCTAAGTCATCCTCAACAGATCCTCTGATATCTCTCATGATATCTCCTGAGAATCACAAGATGATTTTAGTCTAAAACTAAAATATGCTTCTCTTCATGGAACGCTCGGCCTTTAATTTAACTCCTGAAATGATTTCAAGATGTCTTTTTCTTCCTGTAGAAACGGAGATCAACTTCTTGCTGAAACAGGCGCTGACCATCGTGGCCACGCTGCCCTTCACCTACATGCTGGAGGAGTGGAGGTGGCAGGTGTTCGCAGGCAGCATCTCCAAAGACGAGTGGATGAAGCGCTGGTGGGAGATGAAGTAGGTGTGCTGTGGACCTGAACAGGTGTGAAACATGTCTCTGAGCGCGTTCGGGTGCTGATTCTGTGGTGCTTCTAACAGGAGGGAGTTGGTGGGAGTTGCAGAACCCGTTCCGAGCGATGAATCTTACTGTGACCCACCTACTCTGTTCCACGTCTCTGGAGACTATTCTTTCATTCGGTAACAGATTTTACCTTAAATAAAGCTGAACGTTTGTTATTCCTGAGTTAGATTGTTAGTTTAGTTTTCATGGACTGTCAGTGAAGTTTGTTAATTATCTGTGGGTCAAAAGCACAAAAAGTTAATGAGTTTCAAACATTTCAGGACAATAAAACTTATAACATATTCAACATTTACATTTAATAAATCTAATTGGCAGTTCAGTGTTTAAAAAAGGAATAAAACATCCAGGCAGGTTAAAACCTAAAAACCAGATTTAAATCCCAGTTCAAAATATTTGCAGCTGTTTTTAGCGTCAGTGTGTGCCTCTTGTTTTGAAACAGGTACTTTACGAGAACCATCTACCAGTTTCAGTTCCAAAAAGCGCTCTGCAACGCCGCCAATCACAACGGTCCTTTGTCATCGTGTGACATCACCGGGTCCAAAGAAGCAGGAACCAAGCTGAGGTACTGACAGCTCCCTCTTCGAACTTTATTCAGCCATAAGAACCTGGGGTCTAACAGTACGGATATTTAAACTGAACTGTCACGGTTTGGACATCTGGGACGGCTACAGAATTCAAGGATTCAAGGATCTTTTATTGTCATACCAGTTCACATTTGCATGTTTGTGGTACGAAATTACATTTCAGTACAGCCCGTCCAAAGAACAAACAAATAACATTTAACATACATGAGTAGACGGGGTGCCTGAGGCTGCAGCCATAGGAGGCGCTGCCCTATTCAGCTTTCTTTCTTTGGAGCCTCTCTTTGCATAATTTCTGAATTAAATTATTATGGATCTGGTCAGCTGGTCTCTCAACGCAATAGATCAAATTTTCTTGCTGAGAAGGTTGGACACAGGAGAGCCCCCATTCCCCCGACAGGACATTTCCAGCTGGATACACCATGGATTCCTGGCACAAGTGGAAGATTGTGTGTTGATCTGTAATGTCGGTCGAGGATGTTGAAGATGTGTACATAACTGGATACATAATTGGAAGAGGTTTTCTGCTTTTTGGGATTGGCGGTTAACTGGCGTATGGTGAAATTCGGAAGACACTGGCAGCTGTTCGGGCCGTGATGAGACTGCCTGATCTGTGCGAAGGAATTGTACCAAGTGGTGAGCGCTCAGACTCAGTTGCTGTGCGAACACATACTCACAAGAGTCGCGGGCCAGCTGTGGACCTTGGAACTCGCTGGCCGAATGGAATCGACCTTGGAGAAGTTACCAGGTCGGTCCGGCATGGATGACCACATTAATTTGGCTGTTTGGATTCGCCATTGAGATGCACCAGTGAGACTCTTAAGGCAGATAACCTAAACAATTCTGATATCTGAATCTGGCTCCACTGAGTCGGCCTTGGAAGGCCGGCTATCCCAAAATTCTCCCGGATGTTATGTATTTATTTGTTATGTAATTATGTATACGTCTTCAACATCCTCGACTGACAGTACAGACAAACACACAAAAAAAACCCCAAAAAAACAGAGAACCAGACACAGAATATTAAGCACTATACGTCAAAACCAAGCAAGAATAATGAATTCAGGTAAAACACGGGAGCTTGAAGACGTCCTTCCTGTTTGTTTCAAACCAGCTGTATGGAGAAGAGCATGTATGGAAAGCCTAATGGGTCCTAAACTGAAGACTTTAATCGTCTCGTTCGTCTCAGTGACATCATGTCTCCTTTTCCCAGAGTAGCACTCAGATGAGAAGCTGTAAATGTTTACATTTATTTTGTATTTTCACATCTGATTATAAGACAACTACTCTACCCACTGAGCCATAATCTGTTTAAAATAAGTGAAAAATATTACATTTAGCTTTTATTTTGTTATGCATCGCACCGTATTTAAACATACTGTTAAACTCCTGCTAAGAATACATGTTTGTGGTAGTCATGATTTAAAATATATTATTAAAATGTCCTTTTTCTGATCACTGTGTTTGTTTTCTAGAAACATGTTAGAGCTGGGACGGTCTCAGTCTTGGACCAGAGCTCTGCATACGATCTCCGGAGATAATAAAATGGACGCTCGGCCACTGATGGAATATTTCCAAAAACTTCATGTCTGGTTGAAGGAGGAGAACAGCAAACACAAGAGGTTTGTAGGCTGGAAGACAACAACAGATCCATGTGAGTAAAATCAGTTATTTCTTCATTGTGCTATTTATTATATTATCAAAACGTTTGACTCGTTCAGCTGATAGCTGCTGTGACTTTTAGTTTTTGTAACTTTTATACTTTTGTTGTTTGTAAATATTTGAATTCCTTCAAAGACATTTTTCTCTTTGAAATTTGCTTCAGCTGCTGCTTCTAATTCTAATTATTTTTGCTTTTAGCTAAACTTTTCCTACTTTAGCTTCAAGACAGCCTTTATACTCTTAGCTTTTTATTTACCCCTTTGCTACTTTACCTTTCAGTTAGCATTTAGCTACTTTTAGCTAGCATTTTAGCTCGTCATTTGCCTTTTGTGACCTTTTGCTTTTTGCTAGTGTTTTTCTCCTTTAGCATTTAGTTATTGATTTGCTTCTTTTAGCTAAAAAATAACATTGTTCAAACACAATGTTTGTTTTCAGGACTCAGGAGGAGAAAACTGTCAAATAGTTGTGTTTAAATAAAAAAAAACATCAGTTCTGATGTATTAAAATGTGTCTACATAAAACATTGTCTGTGTGAAAGTTTCCTTTAGGGTAAATACTTTTCTATGAATTTATTTTGCAAAACAGTCACCAAAAATAGATGCTGCTTCTGTTGAAACATTTGATTTGCAACATTTTGAAGAAGCACTGATGTAATATTTTTTAAAAATCCCCTCAAGACGTTTAAATAGAGGAAGTAGAAAAAAAAACCCAAAGTTTTCGAGACAAACATTTGCGTCAGTTACTAATAAGAGTTTTTCATGATGAAGTAGCACATGATGCTTTCTTACAGCTAAAATACAGAGGAAGTCTGAATTTTACGGTAGCGATATGATTAAAAAAAAAGATAATTAGGAGTAAAAAAAAAAATCCAGTTAATCTGAGTTCCTGACTTGTGGTTTCTTTTTGTTTTGCAGCTTCAGATTATGCTATTAAAGTGAGAATAAGTTTGCTTGCAGCCATGGGCGACAGCGCTGTGAGTTTTACAGTTTTATTCCACCTGAAATAGTAAATGTAGTGACGTCCAGGCTGTGTTGGTTTGTTAATATTATAATAAATATTAACGTACGATCACACGTTTCAGTATTCCTGGAACGACAGCGAGATGTACTTCTTCAAAGCGAGCATTGCTTACGCCATGAGGCAGTTCTACAGCCAGAAGAACCAGGCGCTTCCCTTCACGTCAGTATCCTGCATCATCCTGGACACATCTGAATAATACCATAGAAGAAGAACTAATGCTCCTGTTAAAGACTCAGTTTTAGAGCTTTTGTTGTATTTTCTCCATCAGAGCACAAAATGTCCACACCTTTCAAGAAACGCCCAGGATCTCCTTCTACATTGCGGTGACCAACCCTGAAAACACGACTGTTTACGTCCCAAAGGCAGATGTGGAGGCGGCCATCAGGTGAGGACAGCTTATATGCAGGTATATCTCTCAGGGATGCATCAACTGATGGCAGATGACCAGAATAACTCTTCCTCATATACATATCTGTATGCTGTCAATTCTACTTCACAGGAAAAAAACTGAAATCAGTTTAGAAAAGTGGAATCCGTGCATCTCTGACATCTCTGCTTCTTCTGGTTCACATCCATTGTTCACTTTAGACGTGGATTAAAAATAGAAAAGAGTTAAAACTTTACTTTAAAAGTTGTGGTTTAGTTAAAATGTCTCTGATAATCATCTAACTTTCCCTCCAAAGTTTTCTCTTTTCTCATCCTGAAAACTATTCAACATCTACAGAAAGTAGTGTGGCTTTTTAAATAAAATCCAAACATAAAACACAGTTTTCTGAATATTTTTAAAGGCGTCCTCCAAAGCTCAGTTTTAGGCCCTGTTTTATTCTCTTTAATTAATAACGTTGGGATGAATTTGGCAAAACTGTGCAGCTTAAAATTGGCGCTTAATGTGAATAAAATCAAAGTCAGATCTCAGATAACATTAGCATTTCTACCCCAGGAGGGAGATTTGATCAAAAGAAAATCCATCCATCCATCCATTTTCTTCCTCTTATCCGGGGTCGGGTCTCGGGGGCAGCAGCCTAAGCAGGGAGACCCAG
>JAOXNZ010000199.1:12343377-12356988 GCA_028566095.1 Kryptolebias brasiliensis
GCGAGCTTAGTGTGTGTGTGTGTGTGTGTGTGTGTGGGGGGGGGGGCTGGGGTACATGGTCGTTCAGATCCGGGTCAAAAAAAAAAAAAAGCTCCCCTTTCGAGCAGAAAACCTGTTAGTGTTCATCTTAAGGAAGCCCGACTGGGAGCGCAACACGTCCTCTGATTAGGAAACGAGCGCGTCTCGGGACTTCCTGGAAATTCTGCATCTGCATGAAGGATTATTGAGCTCCACGCGCTAAAGTAGCAAAGCAAAGCCTTATTTGACCAAAACCTTGTGGTGACAACGGGCTCCCCAAAGGGACGGTACATGGAAACATGGTGTGTTTTGTTACTGTATGGCTACAGGATGCAGTTACTCAAGTAATAAAAAGCAACAACAACAAAAAAAAAGAAAAAGATAAAGTGTCTGTTGTGGGTTCAGTCTGCAGAGAAACCTTTAAAATAAAATTAAAAAACCCCTATTAAAATAATCTATGAGATCATATCGTGTTAACAGTTTCTATATATATTTATATATATTGAGACATCCATAAACAGTGGCACTGAGATACTTTTGGCTCTGTGCTGAGTTTTCGTTGCAGCTGCTCATGCATCTCCTCTCATCCCTGCATCCTTATTCGACTTGGAGAGCTGCGGCTCCTACAACGAAAGACCAAGAGTGCAACAAACTTTTAAGCAGGATTCATCTTCCTTCCTTTCTCGGAAGGAACGCGAGTCAAGAACGCGAGTTCAGAACTCGCCGCAAGTTAAACTTGTTTCACCTCTTCGCTCGCTCGTGAGTCGTGGTCACGACAAAAACCCCAACATCGTCCGCGGCACACGTCAGTGAAACACTACATGTTGGGAGCTTAAAACTAAATGCACAAACTGCACCTTTTAGACCCGTTAACAGTGTCTTTTGGTTTTGGTTCACATTCAAACCAAACCGACAGTGAGCAGATGGGAGCTGCGAGCGTTCTTCCTCGACCTGCGCAGGTTTCCCCGTGAGGCTTACGAGTGAGCTAAAAAATAAAAGGGATTATTGAAAAATAAGGCTTCCAGTCTGAGAGGAGTGCTTAAAGGCACCCAGACTGAGCTACATTCCATCTTTGATGACAAAAAGAAGAGAGAAAATGAAATGTTTTATCTTACAGTGACACACCAGCGATAAAACTCTTATTATTTTAGTTTTCTCTCTTCCTGTCACTCTCTTTCACACACACACACACACACACGCGCGCGCAGCAGCACAGCAGCAGCATCTCCTCTGAAAGTTTCATTTTTTCTTCTTAAATAAGTTTTTGATTTTAGACGAGGAGCGCTTGAGTTTCTCCCCGTTGTCACTGGAGTCCTGGGAGGAGGTGCTCTGGAGCTTGTGATCCCTCCCCACGCTCCGGACCTCCGAGTCCAGCGAGGAGAGGGACGGGTGGCGCCCGGCGATGGGCAGCATGCTCGCCGGCAGCTGGCCGAAGCTGTAGGACTTTTCCAGGATGCCGTTGTACACGCCCTTCCCCATCTGGGGCGGCCCGGGTGCGCTCTGGGGTTCGGGCGCCACGCGAGTGAGGTCGGGCGAGCCGCTCTGTGCAAACGGGTGGTGCTCCAGGGCCGGGGAGGGGGAGGTGGAGGGTGGCCCGGAGGGGGTGGTGGCCGGCGTGGGAGGCATGGGGGGGGGCGTGGAGTCCCTGAGGCTGCTGCTGCTGCTGCTGCTGGTGGTGTGGGCAGAGCACGGGCGCTCCGGCGTCTGGCCGAACAGCAGCAGCTCCTCGCGGGAGATCTTGCGGTACGGGGTCTCCGGGCCCGGCGCGCAGGGGCCGGGCAGCTGCTTGCGGCCGAAGGACGAGTTGAGAGAGTCGGAGTCGGAGCCGCCGTCCTGAACTGGTTCTCTGAAGGAGGAGACCAAACAGACCCAGTCAGACTCTGACAGCATTAGTCCTGTGGAAACGGGTCAAACTTTGGTCCATGTGGGACATTTCTGTTTGAGATTAAACATTCAGCACTGAACTATGGTGGCCCTGAGGACAACACCACACACAAGAAACCTTAGAAAAGCTATGGCTGCGCTGTAAAACTACAACCTATTGCAATATTGGTATCGCTTGGGATGGCAATAATTCACTAAATCAAATAGCCAAAAATATATCTGGCATTTTAATGTGAAGGGTGGTATCTCACAACTGTTGGTGACTGAAAATTGCGAGAAAATAGAGAAAACTGTAGTTTTTTATTTTGTTCCCCATCTTTTCCCACATCACACTTACCTCTGCTAACTCCATGTTTATGATTTAATCTACTGGAGCACACTCTTGAAATGAAGATCGGTTTTTAATAATCAGTCCTCATTGTCGGTGTGGTTCTCAGACCTGGACATTTAGAGCTGTAGCCTTGAACGTTTCTGTCACGGAGAGCTTAGGTGTCAAAACAGCTACAGTGGTCTAGAATTTACAGAAACTAAATTGAAACGGGTCCGAGACGCCCACAGCAACTCTATTTTGTCACACGGATTTTTAAACATGTTCAAAGATTTAAGCTCCAAGACTCGTGTGAGGCTACTGAGAACCTTTGACCTTTAGTCGCAGCCCAGCGAGATACTGGCCTACACCTCACAGCTGGTTGAGATAAGGGGTTAAAATGTTAAAATAGAGTGTTGCAATGACAAAACAAAAACAGGGGCATGAGGAAAATATGTGCTTATCACAACTGATACGTTCATTGCAAAAAACTAATAAATCTTCTGAAACGTCTCTTTATTTTATCAGGTTTTTGCGTTCATGTTTTGTTTCTGGTCTTCATTTTTTCCTGACTTTTTGTTGCTGCTTGTTGATTAAACGTTTATTCAACTAAAAGACTGACGTCCTTATTACATCTCCCCTGATGTGATCTGATTACTCTTGTAAAAGTCTTTCAGTTTTGTTTGATAAAAGTTGTAAGAATAATCAAACGCACTGAAGAGACGGGTGGAGTATTTTGAGTTTCTCCTCCTTTTCGTTTCTGTTTTATGGTGAAAACCTTTCGTGTGAATCTGCTTTTATCCACCTGAACCGCAGCCTGGGGCCTGAACTATGAAGCACGATCAGTGACTTTAACTTCAGGTTGTCGTGTCAACAAAATTGTCCTCTTCTAGCTAACATTTGTCAAGTTTTCAACTCAAATGCGGACACTTTTTTTCCATGTTGATTTTTCACAGCTTCATTAGTAAAACTTAATGAAAAGTGCAAAAAGTTTAGGACTGAAGGAAACATGTTGGACAACTGTTCACATCTCAAAATAAACTATTGATACATTCAGATATTTCGATCCAGACAGGTTGGTGATGTCTGGACAGAAATCTGCTCCGATCTCTGGAGGACACATCGTGATATAAAATCTCTAACCCGGTCTGAACACAGACACTGTACGTACCCCCTCCTGTCCACACTGAACATCACGTGTTCGTCGTCTGCCTCGGAGCGATAGGAGAGGGACGAGCCGGCCATGGACAGCAGGTCCGGGTCCGGAGACATCAGGGAGGACTGTTGGGAGCTCAGCAGGCTCCGGCGGGACCGACACAGGCTGCTGCTGCGTGTCAGCGGGGGCCGGATCATGGTAGAAGCTGGGAAAAAGGAGGGAATTGAATGTCGGAGTTTATTCTAAGACGCATCAGCAAGTGTGAAAGTCCTCTGCTGTTTGACTCACAAGTGAACTGAGGAATGATGGGAGGCGTGTCCTCGTCCAGGTCGTCCACGCCCCCGGCGATGGGGTAGGGGGGCACCGAGACTCGGGGCATGACGACCCAGCTGTGGTCTGAGTAGAGGCTGGCCGTCAGGCTCGGCAGGCCCGAGTTATTGACGACGGGGAAGCCGCAGAGCTTCTCGATCTGCTGCCAGCGGTGGAGGCGCTCCCTCAGGCAGGCCGTTACCTCTGACAGAGCCTTCCTACAAAACAACAACAAGACACAGCTGAATGATGGGGGGGCGGGCTTCCTCAGATTTACACACGCTGACAGAAGGGATTCTGTTCCTGACTCGCTTTCTTTGATAAGAAGTCGTTTTTACTTTGATTTATCCAGTTTTGGGCTCTCGAGCTTCATGGATTGATGCTGAACGTCTGCCTAACAAGTGGTCACTCTGAAGATTGGACTTTGTTCTCATTTTGTTAGGATTTTTCTTGGTTTGGGGCTTTCAAACACAAAATAAATCTTTGCTTCAGGCGCAGAACCTGGATAACAATAGAACAGTAAATATGTTACAATATATTTTTACAGCCCACCTTTCAAGACATTTAGGAACTCTGGGTCCAAACAAGAGCCAGAAGTTGATTGGCTGTTTAGTTTAGTTTGTGCTGGATCTCTATGTAAAGGAGTATTAAGTTTTTTTAATCTATATAAAAAGTAGCTAAAGCCTTACTGAAGCAGGAGTCACTTCTCATCAGCGGTGATGCTCTCTGCTGTCACTTTGCTAAACAAACGCAGCTTAATAAAAACACTAAACTGCAATAAATCCTCCATTAATGAGCAGCTGCTGATGTTCGTGCTGCAGACAGACGGGTGTTTCTGATGGGAGGAAGAGGAAAACTGACAGATGTTTTTCCTCCAAAATGACTACATTGAGCCTGATAACATTTCTGAACGCAGCCTCGGTCTGAGCGCCACGTACCAAATGACTGACGTTCCGTTCAGATTGATTTCAACATGAAGTGAGAGATTTACAGCTGTGGGTAAAGTGACAGTTCAAGTCTTTTGAAGGGAGATTTTGTGGGGAGACGGCTCTTTGAACGGCCTCAGTTTGTAGAAAGGGTTTAATTTTAACCGGACTGATGAGCAAACGGCTAGTTAGATCTTAAAGCAACTCATAGCGGTTCATGTGAACACTATTTTATAAACTTATCTAACTACCTGTGTGTACATGTTTTATGGGTTTTTGTTAATATGCTTGTTTTGTTTTATTTACTCTTAACCTTTTTGTATTTTTTTTCATCCTCATCTATGTTTTACCACTCCTTTATTAATTATACTAATGTTGTATGTAAGTATATATTTACGTACTCGTGTGCATATATATTCTTTTTTTAAATCTTGAATCAGTTTTAAATTGTCTTATTTCAGTGCCCGTTTGTTTTTATGTGGTGTTTTGCTTCAACACTTTGATCTTCACTTCTGTTTGAAAAGTGCAATACAAATAAAGTTGAATTAAATGGAATCAACCCTTTTATGTGGCTTTTCATTTAGAACGACGCAGTTATCGACGTATCTACAACAGGTAAGATATTTACTGCTCAAAACCCTTTCCACAAAAGCTCATAAAATCCGAGCGATCCCTTTAGCAACAGTAACTGTACGCATTTCATGTTTCCGCTCACATAAGGAGGAGGTTTTCTTACTTTGCTTCGAGGATCTTGTGATCCACCTCGTCCAGCGAAGAACTGTGGGCGACGTGAAGCGTCCCAAACACAGAACCTCTCTTCTTCTTGATTTTCTCTGCCTGAAAGAGGAACAGGAGAAAGTTGTTTTTGTCTCGACAGCTAAGTTGTAAATTAAATCATCTGTTTTTCTTGTTTGTTTTTTTTTAAGTTAGCAGTTTAATACCTGAATAGGGTTGTCACAAAACTAACAACAACACGGTTGTCTCATAAAAATCAGTCTTTAGCTTGGTTTACTGTCTTGTCTTGTTTGGTTTTTCTTTGTCATTTTTGGACATAATATTAACACCATAAAACCGTCCAGAACCAGAAACAGAATATAGCAAAATAAAATCAGTGGGCGGTGTAAGGTGGAGAAATGAAGCAAACGTCTGTTACGTAAATATGTGTGTATTCCTACGGCAGCAGCATGAATGGTTTATTCAGGTGTGTGTGTAGAACGAGACCGAGCTGAAGGCAAATTTAAAAGCTTCTCACTGAAAAGACACTGAAAATTAAAACACAGCACTTCTTGAAAGAATGCTCATCAACGTTTCAAACAAATATCTTGTTGTGTGTTCAGGTTCTTGCAGTAGCTGCTTCAAACTCACAGTTTAGCTTTAAATATAGTTCAGACTATAGAAACCTTTAAATCCCTGTCTTTTTACATTTTAATTAGATTTAATAGAGCTTAACTACTTTAGCTGTGCTGTTATATGTATATTTTATTGTCCTTTTAGTTTTTATTGAATCTGACTGTAAAGCTCTTCAGTCAACCTAAGTTGTTTTATTTGTGCTACATAAATTAAGCTAACACTGATGTGATTTGTTTGCGATCAAAGCACGTGTTGGGGTTGACTCTCAGCTACTACCACACCCAAATTCAGCTCAATCTGTAAAAATTATAGTCAGTTTTGCGTTGGCCAAAGTGGATTAACTGGAGTGGCCATCTTAGATTGGGCTGACTCCAGAAGTGAATCAGCTGCAGATCAACATCCAATGATTCCTTCCTGAGTGTTTCATTAAAATCCATCCAGTCATTCAAGAGATATTTTGCTAACAGACAAACAAGCACATACACAAACATACAATGTACATGATAATAATTTTGATGCAGAAGTGCGCATCACAGAGGACATCTTAAGCTTCAGCTCTAATGGAAGATTAATGCTGTAAACCTAATTTAAACCCAGTTTTGAGAAAGAAAAATAAAACCTAATATGTTAATACCTTTACTTATCTCTTTAGTTCAAACTCACTATTTATAATTAAAACAAGTTAGCTACAGTTTTATCCCACAAAACTAGTGTTCATTTTGCCACCTCGTTCTCAGTTTCTTTATATTGTTTCGTCTTAGAGAAAGATCACGTCAAATGAACGGTACAATACAAACACCACCAAGTGTGTGACGTCACTCCTCCCTGTGCGCTCAGTCCCACGTGTGCAGGACGACTAGTCACCAAACTGCACCTTCACAACAGCCTCTGCATCAGTGTCTGACACCGAAGGAGGGCGGGGGGTTACCTCGTCTTTGGCGACGCAGAGCTGAAACTCGGCGCTCTGTTTCTTGATGTTGTAGTACTGAACTTCCACTTCGTGCGTGAGCTGGAGCCACTTCTGCAGAGCTTCGGGCACCGAGCGCTCCGACTGCATCTCCTTCTCCGCTCGCTTCAGGGCCTTCCGCACCTACGCAGGAGGAACATGAAATGGGGGAGACTCGCTAGAAAATGACCGGAAACTTTCCTCGCAGACTCGATAAATCCACCACCCCGCAGCGAGTGGAATAAATGTTAACATCCAAATGGACTGTTTGGACTGATTAAGCTCAGAGATGTTTGGAGCGAAAAACGAAGTCCAATCTGAAAGGAGAACACTCGTCGCTGAGAAAATAACGCTGTGTTTTCATCTGAAGCCATTCAGGAGTTCGTTTTGCAAAGCAGATATTTTAGGGGTGAAATAAAAATTGAACTAACTTTTTGCATTTTTTGTTTTTTTAGCCACATTAATGAAGACATTTAAATCCATATCCAGTTGTGTCTAAAATACTAATACTAATCAAAAACACTGAATCCCAAAAACATCCACTATATTGCCAAAAGTATTCACTCGTCTCCCTTCACACGCACATGAACTTGAGTAACATCCCATTCTAAATCCACAGGGTTTAATATGATGTTAACCCACTCGTTGCAACTATAACAGCTTCAGCTCCTCTGGGAAGGCTTTCCACAGGTTTAGGAGTGTTTATGGGAATCTTTGACCATTCTTTCAGAAGCTCATTAGTGAGACACTGATGTTGGACATGAAGGCCTGGCTCACAGTCTCTGCTCTAATTCATCCAAAAGGTGTCCTGTCAGGTTCAGGTCAGGACTCTGTGCAGGACAGTCAAGTTCTTCCAAACCAAACTCATCATCCATGTCTTTATGGACCTTGCTTTGTTCACTGGTGCTCAGTCATGTTGGAACAGGAAGGGGACGTCCCCAAACTGTTCCCACAAAGTTGGAAGCATGAAATTGTCCAAAATTGTCCAAAACAGAAGCATTAAGAGTTCCTTTCACTGGAACTAAGCGGCTGAGCCCAACTCCTGAAAAACAACCCCACACCATGATCCTCCCTCCACCAAACTTTACACTTGGCACAATGCAGTCAGACAAGTACTGTTCTCCTGACAGCAGCCAAACCCAGACTCATCCATCAGATTGCCAGACAGAGAAGCGTGATTCGTCCCTCCAGAGGACACGTCTCCACTGCTCTAGAGTCCAGTGGCGGCGGTCTTTACTCCACTGCATCCGATGCTTTGCACCTGGTGATGGAAGGCTTGGATGCAGCTGCTCAGCCATGGAAACCCATTCCATGAAGCTCTCTACATGCTGTTCCTGAGCTCATCTGAAGACCTCATGAAGTTTGGGGGTCTGTAGCTGTTGACTCTGAAGAATGTTGGTGACCTCTAAGTCCAATCATGAAATTTTTGTGCTACTAAATATTCCACAGTCAACTGTTAGTGGTGTTATAACAAAGTGGAATTGAGGCGTAGGTGCTTGATTTTATACACCTGTGGCCATGGAACTGATTGGAACACCTGAATTCAATGATTTGGATGGCTGCGTGAATACCTTTGGCAATATAGAGTAGGTTGTTTCTACAATAACCTAAGCAGGATGCAGCTTTAACAGTCAGACTTTAAAGTCCCACTTTGTTGGAAGCATTTAGGAGGTAAAATCAACCGGTCTTCTACCTGTACGAGCTCCTCCTCCGCGTATTTGAGTCGGCTGAGCTCACACTCGGCGCCCTCTCGCAGCTCTCGCAGTCTGTGGGCCTCTTTTTTGGCATCAATGATCTCATCCCTCATCTTCTGCTCCAGGTTCTCCTTCTCCACGGCCACCGTCCGGTTCTCCTCCTGAGCCTTTTCCAGCCTGGGGGAGAAGAAGAAGGAGAGGAGGCTAAGACACATCTTGCACATTATCTCGACTGCGATAGTCAAAAATCAAAAAGAAACTTTAGAGTATCTTTTTGGGGTCACCAAGAGAATTTTAATACGCAGACTCTGCAGGGGGCAGCCTTTGATGTAGAGTTTAATAATGATAGGAAGAAGAAGAAGAAGAACGCCACCACCTCACCTAACTGAGCATATGTGGGGCCTAAAAACAAAAACCATTCCAGTAATAATCAGAGCACTGGGACTTGTCAAAAAGGGATGAACAAGGTCATCACCCAATTCCCAGGCAACAGCAAGGTGACAGAACTACAAAAAAACAAATAAAATCACACTCTTGGGGACAGCACATTCTAAGAAAGGCACTTTCCACCAAATAAGCCTTATATCCATCTATGCCTCATTATGACCTTAGGCTTAAGCCTGGTTGTAATGTAAAATGTGCAAACTCTGAAAAAGAAAGGATAATATTGCTACTACTATCCAAACGTGACAGCCACACAGCTGCTCATCGTTTGAATCCATTTTTATTTTGTCACACAGATGGCATTTGCCATGCTTTTTTATTTTTACATCAGCTTGTGTACTGTTCATTATGTGTAACCTGTCAGACTGATAACAGGACTCATTTTAAACCCCCTGCATGAATTGCTAAATTAAAACATTAGAAAACTGATTAAATTGGCCTATAGTTAGAAAACACAGAAATCTCCAGTAGATTTTAAAGACTTTGTTTCCTCTCACCGACTCTGCAGATCTAAGAGGCTTTGCTCAGCATGTTGCAGACTCTCCAGATCCTTCATCATCTGAGAAATGTGCACCTTGCTGGACTTGTTCTGAATGTAGGCAAACCAGCAGCCCCCGACACCGATCACTATGGAAACCATCAGGACAAAGTCCTTCATCCAGTTATGTTGTGGACCTGCGGACGGAAATGAAAAAAAAAAAAAAAAAAAAAAAAGAGACAAAACAACCGGTGACTTTGCTGCATTTCATTTTGAAAATTGCGGTTTTACAACAGAGCGCACGCTTACGGAGAGGAGGACCGAAGAGCACGGCGTCGAGCGCCTTCAGGTTTAACTTCTGTTTGTGCCGCTGGTCTAAAATCTTCAGCTGCATCGACATAAACGACGGCTCGTTCGCCGCTATTCTGAAATGAACGAAGACAAATGAGGAAAAGCGTTACGGCACAGTCAGTTTTAACCCTCTGCAGCGAACAACATAAACAAAATACGATGCATGTTTATTATTAAGTCTGAATCAGACAAGAGTTGTTCCTGTAAAGACACACGTTTGGTGTAGGGGGAACAGGTGGGCTTTCGATCAGCAGTCTGACCGTCTCAGACAGCATCGAAGCCTTCAGTTATGACATCACTTCATGAGTCAGCTGAGCGGCGCAACACGAGAGCCCTCGATAACCCACCACCTCCCCTCTTACAGTTACTCAGTACACTCAGTCTGTAGCGGCTCACGTTACACATGTCCCACTGAAAATATTTAATGTCACAGTCCTTAAATAACCGCTTCATCTTCGCAGAAATGACACATATATAAATATACACTACATAAAACACAGGATATAAATATACTGTGAAAGCTTCGAACTATGAATCAGTGCCCAGTGAAGAAACGTTTATCATGTCATTCTGAATATAATGAAGAGAAGCTGTTTGTTAGACTGAAAGATGAAAAAAAAACCTGAAACCTTAATATTTTGTTTTTCATAATTATTAATATTTTCCTCCTGTATTGCCTTTTTTAACCAGCAGAGGGCAGCAGTACACAGATTAAAGAACACTACTGGCTTCTGCTGTAATAAATCATAATGGTCACTGATCACACATTTTACATGCCAGCAAAGCAAAAACATATTAAAGGCAGCATTTGACATTAATGTTAGAATTACTGTTACTGAGGCAGAAGTGTGATCCTGAACAGAGTTGCAGGTTTTGTTAGACCCCCCTTCACTCAGAATAATGACCACACTATGCTCTCAATGACCCATTACAACTCGTCTGAAACAAAATAAGAAAATCTCCTTCAGTGTGAAGGCAATCATGCCTTTGCTCTTCGTTCTCACCAAATAGGTTTGTTTGTGTCCCTGAGACGCTCTCCTCCTCCCGCCTTGGTACGACTCTTGGACCGATGCACAATGTACATTTTTTTTTTACAAGTCAAAATGCTTGAAAGGGAAAATTAACTTGGCTTAAACAAAGCGGAAAAATCATTCTTAAAAAACTGGACTCCAATCACCAGTGGTGGATATATTCATACAATCGCCCAACCTTGCCAACATAATAATAGACCACTACGAACTTGTAATAGAAGTTTTGTGGATTTATCACACATAACGGGAGAGCCCACTGTATTCTTAATATGTGCCTAAAGACCTCGCCAAGACCCTGCAAAGACCATCTACGTGCTGGCTGGTCTTTCACTTCATAGCAGGGGTCCTGATCGGGTGTGAAGGGGGCCTCAACAAAGCCCGAGATCTGCTCCTGAGACCTGAACAGAGAGGCTGTTCGAGCAGCGCGGTACTAACCGAGGTAACGTGTTCCCCGTGACCCGAAAGTCCCGGAAGTTCTTCTCGTACTGCGGCAGCTCCACCGACTCCTTCAGCCACTGCACCGTGTCGTCCATGGTCCAGTTGTGGACTGTTGAGACACGCAGATGCGAGGACAGATCAGAGACAAACAGGTCTGGAAAATGTATTTTGATGTAGTTCTACGAACGTGTAAGTCGAGACAACTGACAAAGGAATTTCCTAAAAGTAAACTCATGCAGTGCCACACGAAGGTAGCTTTGTACATTTTCTAACATTTAGTTACAACAGCTCTGTAAAGACCTTTTAACATAAAAAACAGGACTAGTAAATAATAACATAAGGCTGTGTACAAAAAAAACCCTTATCTTAGTTTAGTGTGAAAAATCATTAAAGGTTTCACTTCGATGTGGCAAAGAAAAAGTATGTAGACTCGTTGAAAATTGCAAACAGCATGAATCACAACCTACTGTCACCTTTTATCCAAATATTTTCTATCAAACTAAAGACGAGTTCATTTTTAAACCTCCAGTTGGGCTGCAGTCATGTGTCTTAGCTGTTCATGAAGCTGCTCACCAACTGCTGGAGTATTTGTACAAGTACAGTCAAAAAAAGAAAGAAAAAGTAAAACAAAAGAGGGGGGCAGAAGAGGCAGGAAAACTCCAATAACAAAGAAGGTGCAAAATGCTCAATATCTACAGCGACGGGAAAAAGAAAATCCACTCTCTCCCGGCTTTTATCAGGTTCTAAAATGATTCAAATCAGACCCTCCAATGTGCAAAAGAAACAACAGATTCCACCATGTTTTCATTTACTGAACAAAGACGGAGCCATAATGAAAACGTTGTGTGTGAATCCAATCCAATTTCATTTAGAAAGCACTTTAAAATGCCTCAGTGGAACGGAGTGCTGTACAACAAAACAAATGAACACGCGTTCAATAAAAACTAGAAAGAATAAAAACAGGAAGAAAACAATAAAAATCAACATCTAACACGTAACAAAAGTGAAAGATTAGGAATGAATTTTAGGTGAAGATTTGAAAGCAGCTAAGGAGGATGGCTGTCCAAAAGGCAATTTGTACCACAGTTTCGGTCACAGCACAAAAACAAGCACGGCCTCCCTGAGTCCACCTGTTTGCTAACACAATACCAAGGTAGAAAAACATCAGCAATGACCTCAGAGAAGCAACTCTTGCTGGCAATTGATTTGGGAAAGGTTAACGGTCCCCTTCAAACAATTTAGAGACCATCATTTTACACAGAAAAAGATTATTTACAAGTGGCAAAAGTCTGATAATCTTACCAGGAGTTGGTGACGTCACAGCAAACTCACCCCAAAGTCAGACCGTGCAATGCTCAGAAAATGACTAGATATAGCAAAGAGCTCCAACTCAGACTCTACAGGCCTCAGTTAGCAGGTTAAAGGTTAAAGTTCACGACGGGACAGTTAGAAAAAGACTGAACAAGTGTGGCTTGTTTGGAAGGGTTGTAGGAGAAAGTCTCTTCTCTCTTAAAAAAATTAAAAACACGGCAGCATGAGTTAGGTTTGTAATGTTGCATCTGAATGAACAACAAGACGTCTGGAACAATGTTCTTTGGACAGATCAGCCCAAAGTAGAGATGCTTACCCATAATCCACAGCAAACCTATGTTTGGGAAAAACCAAAGCACATCAGCACAAACGCCTCATACCAACTGTCAAGCACGGTGGTGGACGGCTGATGATTGGAGCTTGTTCTGCAGCCGCAGGCTATGGGCAGCTTGCAGTCATTAAGTCGACCCTCAACTCCTCTGTAGACCAAAGGATTCCAGAGTCAAATATGAGGCCATCTGTCATCTGAAGCTTGGACCAAACTGGGTCAAGATGCAAAAGGACAACGACTCCAAAAACAACAGCTAATCTACAACAGAATGGCTTAAAGAGATTCAAAATGTTGCAACGGTTCAGTTAAAGTCCAGAGTCTCAATCTGATTGAAATGCGGTGGTGAGACCCTAACAGAGCTGTGCAGAAGTGAACGTCTGCAAAACCTCAATGACTGAAGCAACGTCGTAACATAAATGAGTGGGACAAAATTCCTCCAAAACCATCTAAGAGACTGATAAAGACAGGCAGAAAACAATGACAGAGTTATTGCTGCTAAAGGAGGTTCTACAGGCTACTGAATCATGGGGCGGGCGGCATTTTCCACAGTTTTTCCATTTCTTGCCTATTTTTTGTTAAATAAATAAAGTCATGGTAGAATCATTTTTGTACACTTGAGATTAGATTTAAATACTTT
>JAOXNZ010000199.1:12405001-12416254 GCA_028566095.1 Kryptolebias brasiliensis
CAGAACCTCTCAGACAGAAGGAGAACCTCAGAGGCAGAGATGGAGATAAAAATAAAAACAGAGTCTGAGACACACAGGGAGGACTTTGTTAATGAACTAGGTGATCCATTACTTTTTTAGAAAAGAATCACTTGAAACAGAACCACATTTTGTCTGTCCTCCTTACAGTTAAAATAATGACAGAGACAGATTCAGATCCAGATTTTGAGCATCAGGATATATTTTGGAACATTTACCCGAGTGATCCTGCATGAGCAGGACATTTTTTTAAATTATTATTACTTTTAGTACCACTAGATCGCATGTGTCAAACTCAAGGCCCACGGGCCAAGTCTGGCCCACCATAACCATTTCTGGGGCCCTCTAGAGGGCCACAGAAACAGTTATGTGCTTCAGTATTATTTTATCAGTCAAATCAAATCGGTTTTTATTTTTATAATGCCAAACTACTCAAACATAAATATTTAATTTTTAGAAGTAGTCGTCGAATGCAGAGAAATCTATACTTTACCAGTTTGTTAACAGGTAGTTTTATCAATACATTCTAACATGTCCGGCCTTTTGAGGACATTCATGAGCTTGATGTGGCCCGAAATGAAAATGAGTTTCACACCCCTGCACTAGATGATATATACATATAGGATAATGTAAACAGGACTGTCAGAGTTAGAATGAGTTTATATTAGGTGAGTGAATGATCTGATCATCTGATTGTTGATTGCAGTAGTCCACATTATTAGCAGAAATAGAGGGCCCCAAAACCACATTTCGCTTAGGGCCCCATAGAGGCTTGGGCCGGCCCTGGTCATTACTGATGTCTTTCCTACTTGGCATTGTGTTACCACCTACCTGTGTGCTCCGGAGCAGCGAGCTGTAAAAACCCCTGCTTTTATAAAAGTGGTTGCACTAATAATCAGGAGCAAGGCTGAACTTTTTGTTTAATAAATAATAACTCAGTGGAATCTGTAGCGTGTATGACCACCAGAGAGTTTCAAGTTTGACATTTAGTATGCAAAAACTCTTACTGAAGGAGAAGAAGAGATGGAGTGCAGTCTGAAGAAGTAGCGGATGTACATTTCCCGAAAGACGCTGTACAATTTGGACGGCTCGTTGTACAAGAAACACAAGGGCGCCACTGGGGGACAAACATCCACAAATTCACCCTCTCATATATTCGTTACGTCCTGCTCATTCTGCTCTGAAAAAGCAGCAGCACATACTCACCGTACATTGAAAACCCATGAAAAGGAATGACACCTGTTCGAATAAAAATTTCAACTTTAGAAGATGTGCTGAACGGTCTTCACGGTGTACTTTAGAAACATTTATTCATTGTAAAATTGATGTGAATATCTAAACGGAAGCTCACCATTGGGAGGATAGACAACAGCACGCTCCTCATCTCCCACTTTACCCGAGACACACACGCAAAGACAACAATCAGGAAAATCTGGAGCACAATGTCTGGTTTCGCTTCAGCATAAAAGAACAAACAGATGGCGAAAAGGTCCACTGGAGCTCACCATGAATGAAGGATTTAGGAGGAGTGGCGCTGTTGTATTTGAAGTGCTCCAGGACGGCAGTGTCTCGAGAGAAACACAGCAACACCTGAGGAAGACACACACACACACACGACAGGTGCTGAATGCTCATGAGACGTTCAAAGACCTTCAGAAAGACTGGAGAACAGATTGATCAAGACCACTAAAAGATTACAGGAAAGTCTGGATTCTTGGTGGGAAAGTATTTAAAAAAAAAACAATAGTGGTGCTTTGAAACTTTTGCACAACACTTCAGGTTGATCGTTCTGGTCCTCATAAGTTCAAACGCCATTTTTGGGTTCAGGGTCAGGGTTAGGCTACAGAAATGAATGGAAGTCAATGCACCGTCCTCATAAGAATAGAAAAACAAATGTGTGTGTGTGTGTGTGTGTGTGTGATGGGGAGGTCTTCATTTTGAACCACGTGCCATGAATGCCAGGACCTAAAGTTATTAAGCGATAGTCCTTTGAGGGGGATAATGCGGTTAATGTCCTTTTTATTAGTTCTGGTGCTGGTGGAGGCCTCGAGGAGGCGGCCCACCAGGAGCCAGGGATTTAGGATGTACTGAAGCAGACTGAACTAAGCCTCGAGTGGCTGCTCAGTTCACAAAAAGACCTTATAAGAAGAAGCTTTTTTTTTCCATCATAATCAGACCTCTGTACATTTTTTTTTTCAAAATAAAGTTTTAACTTTCTGTGCTGGAAGAAGGAAACCAGCATTTCATACAAACTTCTAGGTAGACAGGACAAACATTTATACAGACTGAGCTGTAAAATATGTTTAGGTTGTTGGGTCAGGAAGAGCATTTATTGGGTACGAACCTGAGCGGTTTATTCTTGTAAATAAGGTATGTCTGTAAGTTAGATACAACCGTGGGCTAAGTTTTAGGCAGTGATACAAATGTGTTTTGCAAACTTTGCAAGTTCAGCTTCTGTAGACAATTCAATTGATTTTTTTTAGCTTATTGTGCAGAGTGATCAGTTGCATATTAACCTTTATTAGCTTGAAAAGTTCACTTTTTAACACAAAGTCATTTTCATTGTATTTTTGTCCTGATATTAAGTTTTCAGCTGACGTCATTTCAGTTTAATCGTATCATAAGCAGCTGAGATCACTCTGTCCATCTAAAACAGAAGACTGACTGCTGGAGAAAGACAGATGTGCTTCAATTATCTTCTTGTATTAGCAACGTTTACAGAGACAGAGACACACACATAAATAGACAGAGAGAGACACAAAGAGAGAGACAGAGACAAAAAGACAAATGGAAAAACAGAGAAAAAGAGAGACAGACAGAAATAAACCCAATCCCTCTCTGTCATGTTAGGCTCCACTAAAGGAGTGTGTTGGTGTGTTTATCTGTGGAAACACAAAGCTTTACTTGTGTTATCCTACTTTCTTTTTTTCTTGAAGCTTGTGGACGGCAGCCTCGCAGCAGACGGGGGACAGACATAAGTGAGTCACAGGGCGTAGGCTTAAAAACGGACATTTCTGTGTGAACATTTGTGCTTTACAAACTATACATTTCACCACTGTGGACAAAACAGACTATCAAAATAAAGTTGTAAAGATAGGACCGTCCCTCAGGGTTGTGTAAAGGTTTTGTTTATTTAGTCTTTAGAACTTGAACGCACTGAAACAACTGCTACAAAAGGTGGTCAATTCTTAGGTTTTTTGTTCAGCTAGCAGCAGAGGGGTCGTTTACTTTCCGATGACACTGCGGTTTGTTAAGTCGAGGTAAAAGCGAAGAAGTCCGAACGGTGCGTTTGTGAACGGTAACTGCTTCATCTGCAGCTGATTCTCCCTCGAAGGCAAGAGACGTACTCATTCAAACGCACCTAAATAAACACACTTCAAGTGGCGTCTCATCAAACATGTCTGGGAAGCTGCACTTCGGATTTTCTCCGCAACTTCCTATACTTCATACTCGTACGAGCTTCAGAGGAACATCCTGACACAAGTGGACTCTTTCACCACCTAGTGAGTCTGCCATTAGTCAATATGGACAGGGCTTACCGGAGGTTTGTTCTTGATACACCTGTGCGTTCGTTATGTTCGCAAGGAGCGCGACGGGCAAACAGATGCTAAGTAAACGCGTTGCCAAGTGTATAGATAGGTTTATCAGTCGTGCATCAAAGGCAAACAGAGCAGAGACTACCAGAGAAGCCAATATGACCAAGTCACAATGTTGTCCGGACTGATTATGGAACAGCAGATGAAGATGCACGCTGTCAGATTGAAAGTGGCACTGCATATAAACATTTAAAACTATCAAACCCTGGGAGATGCTTGAACTGTTACCTATAGATACACTGTCTAATTCATGCATGGGAAACGGCTAACAGAAGCCGACAGAGCAATCTAAAAACGTTTAAACTGTTGTGACACCCAATGTAGAGACTAATTTATTTTAACTAGATGAAAGTAAGAACCACGTTGATGGGCGCAACGTTTTCACTGAGATGAGGCGTCGGGATCTGAAACGGAGCTGGCAAAACGAAAAACTATGAGTGACAAACGACTGAGTCGACACGCTTCCATTTATTTAGGCAGAAATTGTGGAAGGAGAAGGAAATGGACAAACAAAAGAAGCCTACCTGATAGAGGAAATCTTCAAACACGAAGTAGTAGTCGTCATTACTGGCAGTGAGCTTCACATCCTTCACAAAAAAGGGAGTTAGAAAGGGCTCAAAGTTCATTTTCTGCACACGTGCAACCGTATCTTGATAATCAAGGCTGTGATACTCAGAATAATTTAACAATGCAGGTCAAAAATGAATCAAAATAAGATACACACGGTTAAAAAAAAACAACAACTATGTAGGCCAGCTCACCTTGTAGACGAGGTTATCGACCAGCAGACCGTGTTGAATGACTCCGGCCTTCAGCTGCTCATAATGCATCACGTCCTGAAATAGTACAAATTTAAGCCGTTTTATGTTGGAAATAACTTCAACAACATCCTGAATCCAGCATGAGAGGTATTAGAAGAAAATTTTACGTCTAGCCAGAAAACCTTTTGTAAATAAATAAATATATAATAAAAGAACAAGTACAGATAAAATAAAACACAGAAACGCACCATTAAAACCATCAGCTCTAATTGGATCTCATGCCTGAATCAAATGCCAGAGAAAAAGATGGACCTCGAGCATAAATAAGTCCCAACAGTCTCAGCGGTCCCTATATGAAGAGGTAAACTAATGATCACATAAGTATGACGGGGCCAGACTTTTTACAACTATAAAAGCAAGCAGTAAAGTCTTAAAATCAACAGGAAGCCAATGGAGGGAAGCCAGGACCAGAGTTATGTGTTCAGGGTTTAGTTTGTAAGAGATGCAGAGACGATGACATGATTCATCTGAAACAACATACAAAGCGTTACGGTTCCAGCATACTCCAGAAGAAGTCAATTAGTCGGTTTGCGGTCACGTGGTTGCCAGACGTTTGTTTTCTCACACACCTTTCATCGTCCATGAGACACTCGGATCAGAACTCCCGGGAAGCTCCTCCCTCCTCCTGCAGCGTTAAAACGGGTTTCTTCTCGCCGGCTTCTCGACTCTCCTGTCCTTGTACAGATGTTTGCTTCCCTCACTGCGACCAGACGTGTTTATTAAACCGACTGAGACAGTCCACGCCGTTTGGCATTTGCAAATATGATGGCGCACAATAACGAAGAGAAACGAAGGGAACGTGTCTCAACGCTGTCTGGCCTGAGGCGCACTTCCTCCCAGCCATGAAGAGCCGCCTGTGTCTCTGTGGTCTTTAGAAGCTCACAGGTTTCTAAGTTTTGCTGGATCAGTGGATCAGTTGTAAACACGGCTGTATTTCCTAACAGCCTCCAGCTGCTTCTCAGCAGAAGCGAAATGACTCCATTAAAGCTCACCGGCTTTTCCTCATAAACAACTTCTGACCAATCACACAACACTTGGTGCAAACCCCTGTGAGAAACAGTTCCATCTGGGCCTTGTGTCCAGAAGCAGAGGGTGAAGCTGCTACGAGAACAAAATGACAATTTTTGTCATGCAACCATGTGACTGAGAGCTGCCTTTGTGACTTCTTATGGAGTATGACAACAGCTTTACAATGGTCCAACCGAGCCAATAAAGGCATAATTCACTTTTTTAAGGTCTTTGGTTGGGACATAAGACTCCACCTTGGCGATGAGTTTTAATTGGAAACAACTTGATTTTACAACTGCATTAATTTGTTTGTCTGATTTATAAGCTCACATAAAAATAAGACCCAGATTCCTCCAGCAGAGTGACTGAATGAAGCCAAGGGGACAAGAGTATCAAGGGTATTTCATTTACCAAAGCTGATGAGTCTGAATCAGTCTTCTTTTCATTGAGACTCAGAAAGTTTCATTTTAACCAGGTTTTATTGTTATTTAGACAGTTCAAGAGTGGTTCAAGTGGATTTATAGTGTCAAGCAGAATGAGCAGGTACACCTGGATATCATCAGCAAACAAAAGGGATGTTATATTTCCTGAAAAATGGACCACAAAAATGAAGTTTTATGCATGCATTTAAAAGAAAAACCTCCAATGTTCATGTTAAGCACTACCAGGACAAAAAGCACCCTATTCTCAAAGACCAGCACTGGTTGTTTACATGTAGTTACCATCAAGTATTACCGCCTCCTGAAAGCTCAGGGTGTTTGCATCTCAGGGAAAAGGAACAGAAGAGGTCTGGCTATCTGACGCACTGCTGCCTTCATAAAAAGTGGACAGGAATGTTGGGAACGGTATACTTCATCCTCACTTCCAGAGATGAGTGTCAAACATTGTCGCGCCGACAAATAAAATGTCAAGAAGCGGCTGATGTTTTCATCCAGGACACAAACAGCGCTCCGTATCCAGAGGTCAACAAACAGAGCTCAAAGCAATTATTTCATGGGACTGTGTAAAAATTTGTAGGCATCAAAATGGCGTTCAGTCAAGTAACGTCCAACTTAGAACGATGTTTCTGCTCCAAAGAAGGCTGGGTTCTCTCACTCATTTGACTAAAATGACATTAAGTACAAGAACATTTGTATGCACTTTTTCTCGCAAATTTCATTTATTCAATTGTTGTTCCAAACTATTCCTGATCAATCAGCACATTTTAAGGAGTGTTTTGAAAGCTATGGGAGGAGCAGCCAGCTGAACATTGTGACAGAAACAGATGAATACAAACAACAGTAATAAGGTGCTGATGCGTCGAATCTGAATCTTTAATGAATCTGACTGTATTGAATGAAATTGGACTATAATTGGGTTCTATTGGACTTTATATAATTTGTTTTCTGTGAAATGCTGTGTTTTTACAATAAATTTGGAAGTATATATTTGTTATATACTGACATTTTAGGCACTTTTTGACCAGTACAGTAAGTATGGTACGTCAAACAGGTTTTCAGTCATGTATTATTTCAAACCGGTCACAAAACCAGCTGAATCAACTTTATCAACTTTACGGCTCCTCGCTGATGACAGCGAGATTAAACCGAGCTTAACGGAGGGGTGTTGTGTTTCCTGGCGCGTGCTTACACTCCTGCGCGTCTCCGGTTTGCGACAGGTCATCGTGAGGGAGCCGAGCGGCGCAATAAAAACGTCCACCTGCGACAGTTCGGAAGCATCTTGACGATGATCAGCTCCGCAGCTGTGAGAGCAGAAACAGAGGAGGTGCGGGGGGGCGGGGGGGTTGACAGCTGAGGGAGAACGCCGAAAAGCACCGCCGCCACGTGAACCACATCGGTGGAAGAGAGTTCAAATAGGAGTCTGAGGAAATACTCTGAGCCGTTTGTCCCTCTCGCTGGTAAAAACGTAGAAACACGGGGCTCGACAGACACTCTTCAAGGCCACGTTTCTTTTAATATCAGGAGGTAATAGTTGCTCCTACTTTAAACCGTTTAACAGGTGCAGGGAACTGTTGCACAGCTCATCCCTCACGCTGTTTAATGTGCAGTCCAAGTCCTTTCTCCAAGTCGTCTTAAACAAATCAGTCTTCTGATCCCATACTTTGTTTTCTGGCCTCAGCAGAGGGTTCTAGACGTCCAGAGTTTTGAACAGGCCCTCGCCACACAGGCAGGCAGGAGCACTGTTTGGGCTAAGCGAGCGAAAGCATTTGATTATCCTAACATTTGAACACGCAGCTGTGACCGGCCAAGATAAACAGCATCATGGTAAATACTTGGATTATGAAGAAATTATAGATAAATTGGTGTTATATGTCAGGTGACGTCTTGTTTTTGTTTTTTACTGTATAGTGTGAAAGCTGGGACATAAAAAGTGCAGGAAGTGAAAGCAATAAAAAAATAAATAAAAAGAGAAGCTGCAGCTGAGAGCTTCAGCTTGGGAATTAATGCAGCTGTGTCCAGGTGTGTGTGTGTGTGTGTGTGTGTGCGTGCACGGCTGGTTTATGACAAACACTGACAGAAGCCACCAGAGGGCAAAATTAGCTGTTAAACGTGTGCGTCTGTGCGTATGCTGTTGTCGTACCTGCGGCTGGTTCGTGGAGTTCAGGATGAGGGCCCACAGGTCCGCCCGGAGCCCGGTGGGACAGCCCCGCCTGCTGTACTGCTGCGCCGCGGCGCTGTCCTGCTCCGAGACAACTGGACAGAACAACACAACAGCTGTCTGTCCGGCTACGTGTTAAATGATTCATCAGCTCGCCTTTAAAGGAACTCTGGGAGCAAAAATGGAAATGAACGCATACAAAAAATGACAATAACAAATACAGTGGGTTGAAAAAGTGTTTGCCCTGCTTGGGGTTTTCTCTGTTTTGTCATCTTAGAATCTAGGATTTCAAATTAGTTGTGTAGCTTTTCTTTCCATTTACAAAACCCAACTATCACTTAGGAATCCCATTTTTTTATTATAATTTTTTATTTATTATTATATTATATCTGAGAATGCAGAACTGTTCATCACCCCCACTAAAGTCAACACCTCGTAGAGCCATGTCTCCAAGATCTTAGGGCATCAGAGCTTTTGTCCATTCTTCATGACCAAACTGGTCCAGTTTCTTCAAGTTGGACGGGTGCTGCTTGAGTCCAACAATCTTTAAACCATGACCAGTCGGACTGAGGACTGGGCTTTGACGGGACCTTTAACTGCTCGTCTTCAAACCGTCTGAGTGTTGCTTCAGCAGCGAGGTCAGGGTCACTGTCCTACAGAGACATCACCCTCCATCCCAGTCTCAAATCTCTAGAAGACTTCAATAGGTCTCCCTCCAGAATTTCTGTATTTCGCTCCATTCATCCTTCCTTTAACTGACCGGTTTCCCAGTTCCTGACGATGAAAAACATCCCCCACAGCATGACGCTGCCCCCACCATGCTTCACTGTAGGGATGGTCTTCTCAGCATGATGAGGTGTCCAAGACACGATATTAGCCTTAATGGTCAAACAGTTCAATTTTAGTCTCATCTGACCACAGCAGCTTCTTCCACATGTATGAAGTATGTCAAAAGCTTATCGGCGACTCCTCAAACAGCTTAGCTTCTTTTTCTTAAAGCTATGGCTTTTCTCCTGCCTACTCATGATGAAGCCCAGCTTTGTGCACCTCATAGTGGTCCTGTGGACAGATCCTCTCAGCTGTCCAGCTCCATCAGGGTTCTCTTTGGCCTCGGGGTTGCCTCCTAGATTATCGCCCTACTTGCCTGGTCTGCCAGCTTCGGTGGACGACCTTCTTTTGGCAGGTTTGCTGTGGTGACACGATCTCTCCATTTTCTGAAAATGAATTTAATGGTGCTCTGTCTGTGGCCTGTTCAAGATTTGGGATTTTTTTTGTTGTCGTTTTTAAACCAACCACAGATCTGTTCTTAGTCTCTGACCTGAGTGAAGAGTTCCTTGGTCTTCATGCTGTCTCTTGCTTGGTGGTACCCCTTCCTACTTAGAGGTGTTGATTCTGGGGACTATACATTAGAACAGGTGCATATATGGGCCTTATTTAACTAATTATGTGGCTTCTGAAGGCAATGGTTGGGACTTCAAAGCAAAGACACATGCACTTCTTTCAGTTTTAGGATTTTTAAAAAAAGTTTACTTCTCTGTTTAGTTGTTCAGTATTTTGTGTAGGTCCATTGTTTATATTCAACTAAAAATTTATTTAAAATCCAAGCTGCAAGGCAACAAAACATAGAGACTGTCGATGCGGGTGAATACTTTTGCACCCCATGGTTTGAAAGAAAATAAGTAGTAATTTAAAAAAAATAACTATTGTGATACTTTAACTTAAATGACCCATTCTCTCTTTGTAAATAAAACTATTTAGTGTCAAGTAACAATATTTTATTATCATCCAGTCCCAGTCAATTAAAAACCACAAAGTTCCACATCATAAACAACAAAGAAACGGCTCACTATTTGCCAGTGAAATTGCACAATATGTACAAATATATCTAAACACGGTCGTCCAGAATAGGACAGATGGGAAAATGAGCACCTGCTACGTTCTGAACGTCTGCTCGGCCAGAAGCAGGCGCTTCAACACTGAAGCAGGGGACAGATTGGTTTTCTCAGAGAAAGGTTTTGTAGTTATCTCCCCAAAGAATATCACTTTGTTTTTCCCAGTACTTAAAACATTACAACACGTCCTTTACCATCATTGGGATTACTGCATAACTTTCCGAAAAACACTCAAACCCCATGCTGAAAACTGCCCCTAAATCTATACTGTGACAGCAGCCAAAAACACACAGTCTTTGACTTAAGGTGCTGGCCAGTTTTAGCATAAACTAACACGCTCCTCGTCCCCTAAATTTCCTGTTTGACTGCACTGAGCACTTGGCCTGGAATATAAGCTGCGGCCCAGAAGCCAAAATGAAGCCAACTGAGGGTGAAATAGTGAACCGAGGGTGTGTGGTTGTGTATTAGGAAGTACAGCGTGTGCTTTTGAGACATATGATGCTTGACTGGTGTGCAGGAAAACTTTCCAGTGATTTCTCTGCACCACACTCGCTTCTGCTATATCACTTATTTTCAGTGTTTTTAAATGGAATCCAGTGGATATATTGACATTTTTTTTAAATTAGGAAGTAGGGTTGCTTGATATTAGAAAAAAAATGTGGTTGCAATATTACTAATATATCAAGATGACTATCGATTGAGGTCAGCTGACATTTTCTTTGCTCTTGTCTTTTCAGACCACTTTCTGTGCATTTTTGACATCTCGGCTAAAGACATCTTGGGATTTCTGGTGTAGCTCTACACAAAGGAAGAGGTATGTGCTGAATGCACAGTGGGATTGCAGTCCATAGGAGGGGTAAAGGTTAGCGCATGAAGGCTCAGCACTGGTTGCTGGGAGACCAAAAACACATTCAGGGAGTAGCTCCTTTTTCCAGCCACAGCTTAAATGCTGCGTGTGTCTGTCAGACCATGAAGAAAAGCCCTGGAATCACTTTTACTAAGGAGGAGAAAAGCAAGCAGCAATGTGTGTTTGTCATCCTCAGAGATTTGACGCTCTTAACAGCAACTTCTGTACAACTGCCGCCTTCAAAATCATAAAAATAAACTAAAACTAAAGGCCTGCCACGTATTCTGATTGGATGCCCAGAACCCAAGTGAAACTGCACTCAGTTCAGGCAGGGGACACCCTGGAGACAAACAACCATTCACGCTCTCACTCACACCTAGTGGACAATTTAGAGTTACAAATGAACCTGACATGGATGTTTTTATGGTCTGTGGGAGGAACAATCTGCAAACCATTGCTTTCTATTCATATAT
>JAOXNZ010000199.1:12468565-12480692 GCA_028566095.1 Kryptolebias brasiliensis
GACCCTGGAGGCCAAATGCATTGTTTATGAACACTTGGGGTTTGACTTTTCTCTAAACTCTTTATGTTTTGTCTTGTGTTTACTTTGTCCTTATTTTTATATTTATTAAAAGTTCTATAAAATCAAATTTTACAAAATGTCTGTCTTCTACGTCATCATAAAAACGTGGCATTTTCAGCTTCATCTTCGTACCAGACTCTTCCGTATACATTCAAACCAATTTTGAAGAAAACCTTTCTGTGATTGAGTAGCAAAAGAAAATCCCCAGCTGCACCGCATGTACAGAAACAACCTATAAATCTTGTAAATTTATAACGGCTGACTGTGACCATTTTTCACCTTTTCCTTGTTCGTTTGTTTTGTGTTAGCAGTGTCAGAAGTAACACCATCTAAACATCTTCCTCAAGGAAGACCACTAAAGGTGCCAAAGGTGGAAGAGAAACTAAAAAGCTAAAAATTTAAAGGGTTTCTCCTCTGTTTTATAAACGGGGGCCGAGTAGTTTTTGCTGACAAACGCAAAAACAACAGGAAATGAAAATCAAGCTCAAAACACAAATGCTAATGCATCTAAGACATCACTAAACCCTAAATATATATATATATATTTTAAACCCCATTGCTTCAGCAACATCCAAACATATTAGTAAACTAGAAGCACTCAGAGAACAAACCTCCACCAAGGCCACAGCGTGATTAAAAAAAATAGTTTGATCTGGATCATAATCTGGATCACAATCAGAATCTAATCCAGTGTTTTCTGTAACAACCCCAACATTTCCTGAACATTTCCTCCAAATCGGTTCCTTAGTTTTTACCTGATCTTTGCTGACAGACAAACCAACGAACAGAACCTCCTTGGTGGAGGAAACAAAAGGGTCACATGTAGGAGCAGAGACAAGTTTTTAACAAACGGGTTACCTGCGACCTTGACCTTTGACCCCATGAACCTTGAAATCAGCAGGCATCATCTTTGACCCATGAGGTGTCCAGCTGTGCAGTTTGACGTTCCTACATTACACTGATGCAGAGTTAGAGCACTAGGTCAGCTGTGATGTTGACCTTTGACCCCATGACCTTGAAATCAACAGTGAGCACCCTCGACCCATGAGGTGTCCAGCTGTGGAGTTTAACATTCCTGTGATCCAGCTGCAGAGTTAGAGCCCAGGCTGATCTGTGACCTTGACCTTTGACCTGATCCCATTAAAATCTAATCACTTGTTCCTTGTACCATGTTTGATGTTTCCTGAAAATCTTTTCTGGAAATCTGTTCATAACTTTTTAAGTAATCTTGTCCACAGACGGACGGAGGGACAGACAGACGCTACTGAAAACCTAACCTCCTTGGCGGAGGTAACTACAGTCTGAATTTATGAAGCCAGATCTTAAACAAATACATTTATCCTCAATATAAACGAGTGTTCCTGAACTTAAACCACCTGATTTCCAACAATGGAAACAATATGTTTAAAAAAAAAAAAGAAGAGAGAAACAAGGACAAATTAATGGTAACCTCTCACCTTTACTTTTCAATAAGATGCCTTTCATCTTTCCTTTCTAAGAGAACATGTATTTGGTTTGAATCCCAGCCTGTTACCTCTGAGCAGAATAATTACAGTGTTACTTGTCTCATTTTGTTCAATAACAGCTTGTATTATGGAAGACACAAAGGGCAGTAAAACAAGTGAGTTCCCGTACCAGCACATCATTCTTTGGCACACTCATCAGCCTTCTTTGCATGGACATAATTTAATAAAATAAATAAAGATTAAAACATTAGGATCAGAAAGAGAAGACAACCCTCTTAAGACTGACCCGAGTGTTTACGGTCAGTTTAACGAGCTGTCACTCACACACTCTCTCTCTCTCTCTCTCACACACACTCTCTCTCTCTCTCTCTCACACACACACACACACGCGCGCGCACACACGCGCGCGCACACACACACACACACACACAGACACACACACAAGGATGTGATGAGAACTGATGTTTTACACAAAAATAAATCTGATGAATTCTTAAAGGAAACAGATAAACAGGAAGTTTAATTTGACATTTTTATCAGTTTGTTCTTTTTTTTTTAAATTAAAATATTCATAGTGCCTCATTCAAGCCATTTCTTAATATAAAAATGAGGACACTTGCCTTTCCTCCTGTTCTGCACACAAAACTCTTCAGACTTAAATTTAAAACCTTCATTTAGAAAAAGCTATTACTTGTTTTTAGTTTAACTTAAAACAAGGAATATAAGCTATAAAGCAGATAAATGCTGAGCTTTGAATGCAAATAATAGATTTTGCCCTCATACACACACCCCACCCCCACCAATATTTCGTTATGTTAAAACCGACAGAGGATAATCCACGCGGTCTTTATCACGTCTAACTACTACACGGTCAGCTGTGCGCATCTTCTACAGGAACGCGCAGCTACATGGCAACAGGCAGAGCAGACGCAGGTGAACGTCTCCTACAGGTGACGGGATATAAAAAGGTATTCATGTGTCCACAACATGGAATCAGAGACAACAACTCTAAATTCCCGCACTGGTAAGAATGTCACCATTTGTCAGCTCGAACGGCAAAGAGTTTCAGGATTCCCAGTTTTCATACAAAAATAAAAGCCGGGAAAGACGTAAAGGAGGGAATAAAAAGCAGGAGGGGAAGGAAAATCTGAGAGTACGATGAGGCGTCGGAGCCAAGAGGAGGAAACGAGAGTGAAGAAAATTATAAAAGGAGAACAATCAATAAGGTTCCCACAGTGAGACACTGATGCTTCGGCGGGTTAATGGATTCCAGACGGATCGCTTCCCTCCTCGCTTCTAAACTTCCCCGCATCTACCGTGCTCATCGGATGATGGAGGGAGGGATGCTGCAGGAAACATGTAGAGTGAGCTTCGAGAAAAATAAGGCAAGCCGAAGACAGTGACAGGAGGCGGAGAATGATCTATGATGAGATTAAAGGAACGTCTGAAGGGGTGTTTCATGAGCATTTTTATGGTTTTATTTAAGTAAAGCTCTTAGTTTTCCACCACATTCATGTACATTTAACTGGGTTAAAGTGGAAACAGTGTGAAGGTTTTACTTTATGGTGATAAGATTAGAAAACAACAAGAGAGATAGGCATCACGACCCTTATGTGTAACTGATTTCGGTCTGCCATTTCTGTGAAAAACCACAGTCCACATTTCTGTTTGCCGCCACTGACTCACTTTAACACATTGGGTCGAGACAAACAACAACAAGAGAAGGAGCCCAAACACAGGAAACCACAAAAAGGTAGAGTTGCAAAATGTGGGAGGGAAAGCATGCATCTGCAGGAGAGGCTCGATTAGAGCGCCGAGCGGCGTCTTTCTGTCAACTTCAGGCTTCACAATGTTCAGCCTTAGCCTTAGATTTGTTTAAATAAACGTGGAGTCGGCGATGCGTGTCGCGCCAAAAAACTAACAATCAGCGTACAAACTTGAAGCCTTCCTTTCTTTTCTTCTCTCCACCTCCTGTCCCTGACACAGATAAATGCGGCGCAGGAAAAACACTGCAGACGCATCATATTTACTGGCGTAAACAGAAAGTTTCAGGGTCAACAGATGTCTGAAATCATTTTAAAGTAAGATCGTCTCAGCTGCTCTGGTCAAGCCTTGGAAACGACGTTATCTGCTGAGGGGGATGACTCTCAGCTACTACCACATCAAAGATTAGCTCAGTATGTGTCAAACTGACTGAAGCCATTTTTGTGATATCAGCCAAAAGAAAGTAAATCACCCAAGATGAACGTTAGTGCCAGGTCTGAACAGTGCCAAAGATCCCGCGTGATTGGAAGCGCAAGAGGTTCGTTTCAGGAATGACTCTCAGCTACTACCACACCAAAGTTTAGCTGAAAAACTGTAAAATTACGCCAATTTTTTGCGTTTGTTAAAGTCAACAAGTCATGGAGGCCGTCGTGAATCAAGTTAAAAGTTGAATCAATTGTAGACGTACGTCCAATTATTACTTTCAATAAAATAAGTCCAGCGGTTCAAGAGATATTTCGCTAACAGAGAGAGTTGACTTCATCATTTAATGGCAAAGTTTCAAAAACAGATCCTGTGCAACAAGCATAAGTTGGGCACGACTCTCAGCTACTACCACGCCAAATCTGAGCCCTGGTTTCTGGTGGCTGATGTGTTTCCTGAACACGCTCTGGGGCTGCCTGTCCGTCTTTGTTGCCAGAGGCCGACAAACCACATTTTCTTCAGGTGATTGTTTTTTATTTTTAAACCAAACACCTCGAACAAACAGCACATACCACTTCAGCTGACAGTAAACCCGCCTCACGCCTCTACAAGAGAACACACAAAACCACAAGACAAAAAACAAAAAACACACATTTGTCAAACCTGGACAGAAAGATACTGAGAAACATCTGTGGTCATGTAGAAAGAAGACATTTTACTGGTAAAAAAAGACAATCGGGGCTGATGAACTATTTATTAACCATGAAAGGTTTCGGGTGAAGCAGCTTAAAGAGAAGGAGAATTCAAATTATTTGAGCTATTCAGTAATAAAAGGATAAATGAACTTATTTTTTTGTTTGCTTTGAGATAAAAATAAAATAAAACAGAAGTTCTACCAAATCCGAGTAAAACACAAATGAAAACATTATATTTTAATCCCTGACTGTTCAGATTAATTCGATTAAGATTACAACCTTTGATTTATTTTTAGGATTTTTATTCGATTTATTTTATTTATCTAATCAGAGCAGAGGTATTCTGATTGATTAATTCCAACAAATAACTGGAATCGTTGCCATTTGTTACGTCTTTAACATAAATAACTAAACTAGAGGTCTGAAGCAGGAATTTAGGAGTTTATCACCAAAACAAAGAAACGTTTAAGTAGCAAGAAATCAAGACATATTCAGCTTAAGTATATATTTTTTGGGGTTAAGACAAACTAACAAAACTAAAATGACTTGTAGATGGAGATTTGATGGGGGGGGGGGTGAATTAGGGGCTTTCTTTCATCGCTCTGACAGATAACCAAACATCTGAGGTGTCGGTAACAAAGAGGGACAGAAGTCACTATGAATAATAGCTCGACTGCCCACTTCCAACACACCAGCGTGTATTACCGCACGCCACCACGTGCGCACGAAGCAGCGGCGGCGGCGTCGAGGTGGGGTTTGACTGAGAGGGTGTGAAACTCTGCAGTTCACCGAGGGGTTTGTGTTTGACAGCTGCGTCCCAACAAAGCCGAGGAACGAACACACATCGACGCCCAGAGGCTCAGAGGAGACCAGAACACGCGCACACGCCCCGACGACATCACAGCTTTTAAGATGGCCTCAAAAGAACCAAAACGTGCTGAATGTTCCTGCCGTCTGACACATTTTGAACCGAATAAAAGACTAGCTTTGTGTTTCTTCATCAGAAACTTTTTTTTTTGCTCCCTGACGTTTGTAAAAACTTTACTCATAAAGCACATTTTATACACTTGAAGCGCTGCAGAGGGAATTAATTCGTTCAAGCTGGAGCCGTTTTGGTCAATCCTTGAAAATAAGGTTTTGCAGGATCTCCTCTGTGATATCATGAGATGTAAATCCTCAGAATGTGTGTTGAGAAGGACACTCTACTACCACACCAAATTTCAGCTCAAAATCTGTAAAATTACCCGAGTTAGAGCCATTTCTGTGCAGCCATTTTGAACTGGGCTGGCTCCAAAGGTTAACCAGCAGTAGATGAACATCTACTGATTATTTCCTGGAAGTTTTACTAAACATTGTATTTGTAAAATTAGTATTCTAGGCTGTGCTCATAATTTTGTTGCCCCCCCACGTCTGTGACTGAATCTAATGGAGTACACTTTTGAAATTCATTTTGGCAGATTTGGACAGGTTTATTAATTATTATTTATTGCCTGCCTGGTTTTTAGAATTGGCCTTGGACGTTTTCTGTCAGAGGAGACCTTCCACGCAGGCGTCAAAATACAGATCTAGAGCTCTTAAAATTTACACAAACTAAATTGAGACAAACTGAAGAAGGGTTCGAGACACTCGCCACGGCTCGTAGACTATTTCAGGAGAAGTCTGTCACACAAATTCTTTTTAATATGTTCAAAATTCAAACAAGATTGTAAGCTTTTGTAACTCGTGAGAAAATTAAGAACCCACATGAACGTTTCAAGATTTGGAGACTCTCACAAATGCTGTTCGCCAACTAGTCAGCATCCCATTCCGAATACAAGGACTCCGTCGTTTAGATCAAAGAGCATCCATGTTTATCTGATCTTTCTGAATACACACGAGGCTTCACAAACACAGGAATATACCGCACATCAAGCATCCCTCCCTACGACCTCGGGGCTCCTGACAGAGACTTGCACCGACAGCTCATCAGCTCTGAGTGTAGGAAATGAGCAAAGCGATTTCAGGTGACTCAAAGTGAGACTGTTGATGAAGAAAGGATGGCGTTCAGATCAACTCTGCGGCTTCACTCCCTCTGTAACCGAGACTTTCTGCGTTGCTCAAAAGTGTGCCTTTGACTCTTCGCCCAACAACCCATACGTGAACTGTATATGCTCCCCCGTGGTTTTTTGTGAACTGGGTGATAGGTCAAAGGAAATGTCAGAAGCCTGATGCTGATCTACGATAACATCGACAGCTCGGGGAAGTCCCTAAAAAAAAAAAAAAAGAATAAAATAGCTGCTTTGGCAACATTATTTCAATTTTGATTCTATGATGCTGTCAAGATTTAAGACAGAAAAGGTATTATAAATCTCACATCGGTCTGTTGTGGACATAGAGCTTCATAAAAAGGACCAAAAACACAACACACGCCATCGTTCATACGGTCAGGTCAAAGGTCGGGATGTAACCTCTGGGTTCGACTAGCAGCCAGTGCGTTCATGTACCGTTGCCTGCGTTGATAGGTTAACTGAGCTACGATGGGCCTACAGCCTTAAAGCACCAACAGATTTTTAAAATATGATTACCCAAAACTGCATCAATTGTCCTACGTCAAGTCTAATAAATGCTTTACAAACTCATCTCAACATTTTATTAAAAGTAAGCTGATTTTTGGATGTAGTTTTGCAGGTTTAGGTAAACTTCTTAGATCGGTACAAAGAATCGGTCTTTCGTTGGTAAGAGCGCTTGGTGAACGTGAAACCAACGTATCTAATCGCGAGTATGAATTTGAATTTCACGCACAAAGCAGCGGGACGGCGTCAACAACAGTGTGAAGATGAAATAAGGGACGGGGGTGTGGGATTAGGGTCATAAAGAGGGTGTCTGGTTCCCCTGCCTGGAGGTTGACGGCAGATATCACAGCTCCTCTGAGAGGCGGTGCGCTTCGTTATCAACAGCCGAACCCCGCGGTCCAATCAACCGAAGACGAGTATAAGAGCTCGTCTCTGATTGAACCTGAAAACAAGATCTGCCTTTTGTTGTTCTTTTCTAGTAGCAGTATGCGATCACGACAAAAATAAAGCTAAACCAAAGGTGGTGGCGATGAGGCAGAAAACACTGCGTTCCATTCACTTTTTTGTCACTTATACAAAGGGGCAGAAATGAAGGTACACCCACCCAAAGATCAGTAAACTTTCATTTCCTAAAAAATAAGAGAGCATCAATTAAAGTTTTCCTGGCTGATTCCGAGTACCGATTTTTGTGAAGCTCTGAGTTGCCAGTTCATCTGATTTCCTGATCTGATTTAAAATTTATAATTAATAACACACACACAAATATTTCTGGCAGAGTTGAAAATCTATGTGTGTGTGTGTGTTGCTCGCAGGAAAATGTTCACATTTTCTCCATGAGAGCTCCAGGTAAAGAGCTGTGTGTATTACTGTACGTCCCACTGAGAAGCCAGATTATAAATTATTACTGTTTTTATCTTTTTGCAGTGTAAAAATATATTACGTCACAAGACAAGATTTTCCTCTTCCGCAAGACTTCAATTAGAAATAAACTCCAACGCATCATCTCCGAGGGGTGGGGACTTTGATTTACTGTTAGATGTGCAAGATTATTAAAACTATAGCTTCATACCATCCAAGCTATTAAATCTTTGTTTACATTTCTTTTCTGGTTGTAAATTATTGGTCTCAGACAGAGAGCCGGCCATAAAGACTGTATGTCACCAGTTTAAGGAGCAGCCTTAAAGAAAAAAAAAAAAAAAAGTAGTAGTACAATGAGCCGTATGTGAACCATACAATAAATAGTGTAAGCTTAAAAAAAAACAGTAAAAAAGCTAAATAAACAATAATTTACATGTTTTCTCTGATTCACACAGCTACTATCACTGAGAGAAACCTGATGTCCAAAGGCTTGTCAACATATGGAGAGATTAGGGACTGAAATGTAAAATGAAACTTTAACCATTAGTAAGTAAGGAAACTGCACAAACTCATGGCTAAAACATTAAACTTAAGAATTAATATGACAAATGAATCAAAAGGTGACATAATGGTGACTTTGTCCAACATTTATACACAATGAATGTAGGAAAACATTCTGCTTGTCTGAGCAAATTGTTACTAGAAATGCATTTTTTTTTTATCTTTTAGAAAAAAGAATAAGGAATAGTCTGCTTTTCCATACTCTCTTTTTCTACACTTATCCAGACCTGGAAAATACAAAAAGCTAATTCCTTGTTTTTACAACAATGTTGGATTGCTGAGGAATTGGTTAATTGTTGATTTTAACTCCCGGAGGTTAATATTTTCTACATATGAGATGTCAGAGAATATCAGAGAAGAATGAATCTGTAACTGAACAGACTTCATCGTAAACCCAGCTCATCAAACAGGGAATGCTTTCATCTAAAACAGCACAAGAAGTCCTCATTTTCCAGGCCGAAGACAAGAGGAAACGCCACCTTCTTACCAACACCCGCCAACCAAACAAAATTAATATTTACAGGCTCTATCAGGAAAGCACAAAGATAAAACCAGGGTTACTCAGTTCGAGGATGATTTAAAGGAGACTTTGGGCATGCCTCGATCCAGCTCTCGGCATCTGAAAAGACAAGAGCAGGCTGAAATCTGCCTGTTCGTGTTTTCAGAACTTCAAGACCCGACAGAGGGAGAAAAAAAAAATAAGTGGAAACAACAAGTCTCACCAAGCAAGCGAATGTGCGTGTCAGTGGAAGACATTTGGAAATCCAAGCCTACTGGCTGCATTAGTCCTGGCGGCCTATTGAGAAATACCTGCATACTGATGTCACACACACACACACACACACACACACACACAGAGCGAGCAAAAAAACAACAGGCTTTTCTTTTAAAACACACACTTCCTTGGCAGCACTGAGCTTTTCTGTGTGGCCCTAAGCAAGGTATTTTTTTTTCTGACATCTTTTCAGGCAAATCATAAAAAAATAAAAAACATTAACAAAAAGGCTGTTGCAGAGAAGGTGGCCAAGACTGAACTCGTACTCTGAGTCGGACCTGGACGTGTTTTTTGGAAGCGGCGGTGCAGACGAGGACAATACGACGGGCATGAATCAGGGAGGAGGAGCGGAGCGTGGCGCTGGGGTTGGGAGGCTCGCTCCGCGTTCTGGCACCGCTGCCTGACATGTGCCACCGTGAGCGCCAACAGTTTGTAGCAACCAGGATTGGGGGGTCGGGGGGGGGGGCGCCGAGGGCACAGCTACTACAAATATTGCCACAACCGTCTCTGTTAGGAAAGTCACGGGGCGAAACGCTCGCGAGGGACGGCTAAAATAACAGAAACTGACTGGATGCGAGGGTTAGTGAACTCGTGCTGAAACCACTGTCCGCTCAGCCGGGACGAGGGGTTTAAACCTTTAAGTTGGAGCCAATTTGTTGGGCAAACGGTGTTGAAATTGAGGGTAAAACCAACGGCTCTGTTGGTGACCAGAATTGATCCATTTTCAATTTGCTGACCGGCCAATCTAACACTCAAAAATCCTTTTTTTTTTCTCCCCCCCTCGGTTGTAAACCTAAGCAATCAAACATGAAATTATTTTTTTTCCTGGTACCTGAACGCACCGTAATTAAGTCAAGCAACAGCACAGCTTTGGTGTAGAAGTTCTTACTGAGTTCTAAGTTAGCTTGTTGTAACAACTGTTAGGTGTTTAGGCTTTAACTTTATTTTAATGTTTTGATATTTTATGCTTCGAACCCAATTTCTACATCATCAAATGATTGGAGGTTAATTTTGCTCAAACTCATCAGGGTTTTTGTAAAAACTATTAGAAAACAGCAAACATCCCTCACCTTTGTTTACAACTACATTTGCCGATCAGTTATGGAAATTCTGCCGTTAGAGTTCAGAATGTCTCACAGCTCATTAGCATCTGATCTTTGCTCCAACTTTTGCTTCAACTCTCTCCACCGCTCCATTTCCTCCCCAAAATGACTCTACTTCTGTCTCCTCTCGTCCTCACAGCTTTTAGTTGTCGTTTTATTTTTCAGAACAAACATCTCTGATTCCATCGTTCTCCCTCTGACTCTGTTTACATCCAGGGATTATTTCACCGACTCAACATCTGTTGCACGCAGAGTCGGTACAAAGTGAACTTGTCAGTGTTCGGGTGTAAACAAACGATTCGTAATTGTTGGCAACAAAACCCGACTCTTCTGATTTTGCTCATTTATTACAAAATATGTGGCGTTTAGCAGTGACTGATTCATATTTAGTGTCTTTTTTTTAAATAATATATGATGCCCAATGAAAGGCTGCGGTGGCTCGGTGGTCAGTGCCGCGCTCTTGTAAACCTGAGGTTGCAGCAGGAAGGGCATCCGGCGTGAAACAATTGCCAAATCGTGCAAGATTGCTCCCTGTGGCCACCCCTGAAGAAGGGAGCAGCAGAAATAACTTAATTTACTAAGATACACATTGAAAAAACTTTTGACAGCTATTTCAGCTTCAAATGAAGCACAAGAGAAAACACGTGAAACATTTAAAGTTGAACTGAAATCAAATCTAAAATAATTGACATTTTATTTGATATTTAGTCAAACACATCCACACAACATTGCAGGAACCCGTTTTTTGACCTAAAAGTTAAATAAACTGTTTTTAGCGTTTCAGTCAATAATTTCTGAAGTGGGTGATTTGTGGGGCCACGGCCAAGAACGCTGCTACTGTCCGGTTGTTTACTAGTGGAAATGGAAGAAAAAGCCTGTTTTGAACACAAAGAAATGCTGGAAGACTTTGCAGGAGTAAAGGATCTACAACCATACCAGCATGAACCTGAACCGACGGCTGGATCTCCAGAACCAGATGAAAACTCTTCAGAATCGATTACCCCCAGATCGTTGTCATGACATCAGTACACAACACTGCAAATCAACATAAAGACGGCAGGAGAGAGCCAACGTTGTTAACTCGAAGCTAACCCGATGCTAAGAATGCCAATTTGTAGACAACGTGAGCGCGCTTCAGAGTAGCGTTTATAAACTCTCACACCAGAGTAAACTAATCAACAGCAGGTTCAGACTCTGACATTTGTTTAATCACACATTAAACTCAAACTGATCTCAGGCTGTCGGCCTGGAAGCAGCTCAAACCTTTAATGACAGCACGCGTTCACGTCATGTTTGAAGGAAAACTTCCTGTTGCTCGTCTCCTTCTCTGTGGACATGTCCTCCTCTCCATTTGCCTTTCTTTTAAAATTAAAAACAGTTAGAACTGCTGGTGGTAAAAGGTCCTGTTTTTTTGGCGTGAAGCTGCAGTAACGAGGGTCGGAGCGGTGCTTCCCTTTGATGTGATCCAAACCAGAGTTCTGATAATAATTCCCACATCAGACCTTATGGATCCAAATCTGAGGAAGGTTTTATCTTTCAGAAAGCCAAAAAATGAAACTCCAGAGGTATTTTCTGGCCGGTTAGAACAATTAATTCCAACAAACTGAACTATATTGTACTCATTCAAACTCATTCATCCACTCACTGATGAATGGCTGAACCTCAGCGGCTCAGCGGTCGTCACACTTCTGGGGTGGTCACGGAAAAAGCCGAAAACACCCCGAGTGGTTTCTTCAATATTCAGAATTACCAAAAAAAATATAGTATTTTTTGTTTTTAATTTAAAATTTCATTTTTATGGCTATATTTTCACTGATGTTGTCTTTAAAACACGTTTAAGTTCACTTTTAAAAGAAAAAAAATGAATGAT
>JAOXNZ010000199.1:12528182-12541787 GCA_028566095.1 Kryptolebias brasiliensis
CTCCTTGCACAAGGACTGCTGGAGATAGGCACCAGCTCCCTGTGACCTGAAAAGGAGAAGCTGGTAAAGAAAATGGACTGTGCTATCAGTTAGGCCTCACAAATAGTCCTAAAATCCCCCACTCCTAAAAAAAAAAAAAAAAAAGTACAGGGCTACCCCAGAGGACTGAGAGGGGTTTAAGGGTTACAGTAAAAAATCTATCTCTGAAGAACCATAAACACATGCTTTGGTTCTTTTTTAATCCGTCGTTCCTTCAGAAAAGGGGACTTTGATGGACTAAACTCCGAAAGGGGAAGCTGGTCAATGTCAGGAAACCACAAAAGTACAGGGGTGGGGGGGGGGTAGAAAGCTTTAGGAATTCTCTGCTTTTACAGCAGCAGCGGTCTAGTAAAGAGAGTCTGGATTGAGTCGAGTGGGTTTTTCAAACAAGCTGGCCGTGGCTCTGCCCCGTCCCGCTCCGACCGGAGAAGCAGCCGAGCGCCACTTAAATCTCTGCGTCTGAAAACGCAAACTGATGGCTCTCGGAATAACTCGTTATTGTTGTTTTGTTTTTATACGGTTTCCATTTTAGGAACTTTACGGGACGCCGTTCCTCATCTGCAGAAAAGATTTTTTTATATAAAAGTTATTTTTTGTTGTTTTTTTTTTTTTCCCCACAACTCTCACAGCAGCTAAACAAAAAATAAGACGTCAAAGGACATCTGAAAGGAATGGTTCCTGTAGGAATTCGCTGTAATTTCCTAAAGGCTGCATACCAGAGTGAAACTTTTGGAAATACTAATCTTTTTTTTTTTTTTTTCTCTCTCTCAAAGTAAAGCCTTCCAAGGTTCAGGGCTTCATTAAAACGACAGAGATAGCGCGCCCCCTGGTGGACAACAATCACACCAGTCCAATTTATGGTGAAAGACCTGAGACCTTTATGTCCAACCCATGTGTCCACAATGAGGAAGCCACGGTTACATTAGATCTTTACATTTTATTTAGGGTGAAAAATATAACAAACAAACACTTTATTCACTCAAACACACACCAAGCACTCATCGTGAAGATCCGTTAATCTGAACCCGAGTCCAGGACTCCTGAAGGCCCATCACTTGTCTGCGGGTTTGAATGGGTCGGACCAGATCTTCAGACCTTCGGACCAAACAACAGACTCATTAGGGTCACCGTGGTAACAACGCGCCCGCGTCTGTCACTCCCTGACTGCCGAGCTCATGAAAGAAGCAGACTGAAAAGTAAGCCTCAAACACACAGTCGCTGTGTGAAAACTGTAAGCCGGATCTTGCGAACAGCAAAAGGCTCTGATGGTCACAACTCGGATTTAAAAAAAAGAACTGTTTTTACAGTTTGACTAGGAGATATGACAAGTTAAAAAAAAAAAAAAAAGACCCCTCACTTGCAGTTTTGAAGTGAATATTTGCAGCTAAACTATAACTGAAGTCTATGGGAACCGGGACACACATATACTCTTATTCAAAGCTCGCTATTTTCCACGCAGCGGCACATTTTGATCTATAATTTGCACATTTCTTTCAAAGCTATGCAAAATTAAGGACCATTTTTTTACTGGAATAATAATAATAATAATAATAATGTTAATAAAGGTGCTTCAGTGTTTGTGCATCTGCGCTCTTTGTGAATTCGGGCTACGTTTATGTGGGCAAAGTAGTTCTGTGTGCCATTTGTTTTAGTTCTTCTTCTCCATCCATCTATTCGTAGTGTGTGCTTCCATGTAAGGGACTAAAACGTTTCCTCGTCAGTTCAGTCTGAACGAAACCCTGGCTGCGGCCCTCGGCTGTAAACACGTCGCATCGTGTTGACGATATCTGTAAAGAAGTCTGCCCACTCCTCACGTCCTTACCCACAGGCTGCACGTCTGCCTGGTTGATTCCTGCCCGGTTCACCTTTTGGACTTGTCCTAGCAAGGAGAGGAGCACAGAATATAGGTTAAATGTGGTGAAGATGATGAAAAATCAAATGTCTGACACACTCCGGATGCAGTTTTCAGTAGTTTTGATTCCTCTCTTTTGTTGGCTTTATAGGTAAATGAAAGGAAACCAAATTATTTGTTTTCGTTGACGCTTTATATCTTCTTAAAGACTGATTTTGACCACAAAATCAAATACATACAGAATAAAAAGCAAACGTTACATACTCCATCGCCTGTTTTTGTTTCTGTCTCTTCCTTTAAAGCAGAATATATTTATATTTTCACCTTACACTTCCTATAGAGATTAGGTTGTTTATCTTTTGGACGAAATACTCCGAGTTAAGTTAAATTACTGGAGGGGAAAACGTTGAAAAATTAAATAATTTTAAAGATGCTAGCTAAATAAAAGGCTACGGTCTGTAATAAATTAGCCAAAGTTAGCTAGAATCTTCTTCGTCGAGGAAAACAGCATTTTTTAGCCTCGAAATAAATACCAAAACTCAACGTTAACACCTTGCAGAGACATAAAATATGTCTATAACTGATTGTGTAAGTGTTGAATAATTATTAAAGACTTACTGTACTCGTCTTTGTGCGTTAGAGGATACACAAATATGGGATAAAACGCAGCAGCTACCGCCGTAATGAAGCCTCCGAATATCAGAGCTATTTTCGCGTCTTTAGACATTTTTGCGGTAGCATCTGAAGATACCTTTTTCACCTTCTGATACTCGCTGTGTTTACAGCGACTGCTTCCGGTGTTAAAGGTCACAGTCTCGCTTTTAAAAACAGCCATTTTTGGGCTGGCCGGGCTTCCGTAGTGAGTGAATTGTCAAAATATGGGGTGTGTTCCTTTTCAATCAGCCGGGCAGCGACCTGGCTGATGCGCCGCGTGAAATAATAGAATGAAGCGGAAGCTCCGCCCACCCCGGTTAGCCGCGTTGTCAACCGGGCGGCGTAGCGGCTAACCGGTCACATGCTGAAGCATAAACAACAACACGATCAGGAAGTGAAGGCTGGGGGAAGTTATCTAAGAAGTTTTCCTCTTTATGGGACAACAAAATGAGACTTTTAGCTGTTTTTGCGTTTATTTGCTGCTTTTGCTCGTATGAAGCGACAGCCGAGGATCAGCCCATTCAGACATTTGTGATTCCCCACAGTCATATGGATGTAGGCTGGGTGTATACTATTCAGGTTTGTTACCCTTCCAAGCTTTATTAATCACGTGAGAACCTTTTTTTCTGCAACAGTATTATTATTATCCCTGCCACAACTAGGCGACCTCAGCAAAAACAAAAAGAAATGTTTACAACTAAGCCAGTTCTGCAGATATTGATCTAATATTTGGTGTGGTAGTAGCTGAGAGTCATCCCTAACACATATTCTGAGCGCTAACAGCTCGGAAAAGAGCTTCCATTAACTACTGGAGTCAGCTCGTCTTTGTTAGCAAAATATTTCATAAACCAGCGGACAGATTTGAATAAAACCTCAAGACAACAATACTTGGATGTGCATCCGTAACTGATTACCTTTTGGAGTCAGCCCAATTCAAGATGGCTGCCACAGCCAAGTGACCTAAGCAAACGCAGAAATGGCTACAACTGAGCCAATTGTACAGAAATCGAGCTACAACTCGGCGTGGTAGTAGCTGATAGTCAGCCCCAAAATACACACATCCTGCAATATCAGATGAGATTGTGTATAACGCCATTTATAAGGTTTGACCAAAATGGCTATACCTGTGTGTGTTTATTCTAACTAAGAGTGTGTTTTTTCCTTGTAGGAGAGTATGCACGCCTACGCAGCCAATGTGTACAGCAGTGTGACAGAGGAGCTGTCAAAGGTCAAAGAACGCAGGTTCATCGCTGTGGAGCAGGAGTTCTTTCGACTGTGGTGGGACACGGTCGCTTCAGATTCCCAAAAGAAACAAGTACGAACTCGTAGTTACGGCAACACAATCAAGACCCTGTGTTGATTTTAAATTCTTACAAACATCTCGTTTTGTAGCGAATCTTTCTTAAACAAATAGTTTATTTCGCTTGCGTGATGCCGGCAACGCAAAACATGCATGTTACAAAGAACTTAGCAGTAAAAGTCATTTCAGTTTAGAGCTCTAGGCTCCTTGCTACCAGCTGACTGTCATAAAGACACACTTTGTTCCAATTTCTTTAGTTTCATCTATGAAACACATAAAAAATAACACAGTTTGACACATAAAACTGTATTTTAACACACACAAGGTGATGTCCAAAGAGCTATTAGTTGAAAAGTGTGATGATGCGACTCTCAGGTCTTGCTTCAGGTCTTTGTATTTTTTCCCGTTTCTTGAGGACAAAACTTTCATCTATTGGAGGTTTCTTTTAGGCCCGACGCTTATTCTAAAATGTGTTGTTTTAGGTTACGTACAGCCGATTTATACTAAAACTGTAACTCGCACAGTTTGAGCACATTAAAGTTTAAGGTTTGATGGTTTCGTATTTAACAGATGCAAATTTTTAGTGACCATTTTGCGCCAGTCTTTCATCACCGGACTCTTTCAGTCCCGTTTAAAGACTCAGCAGTCAATGGGAGGTTAGGCTGCACCTTCTCCTGGTCAGGTGTAGAACTGGCAGTCATCTCCTCCTCGCCCTGAGCTACAGGAATCCCCAAACTGGATGAGTAAACAGCCAAAGACCCTCAGAAAACCCGAAAACTATCGATCAAACTACCTTCAAAAGAAAGAAAATCTTGCTCCTAGGAAACAAAATGTAAAGAAATGAATGAACCAGTTCATTGTGTCTAATGTTTAAATACCAACAACAGGGTCCAACTTTCAGTTTGACTTCCTCCTCTGGTTTTTACCTGTGTGTGTGTGTGTGTGCATGACTTTCTAGGTGCGACAGCTTGTAAAAGAAGGTCGACTCGAGTTTATCATCGGGGGCCAAGTGATGCACGATGAGGCCGTGACGGACCTGGACGACCAGATCTTGCAGATGACGGGTAATCCAGCCCCCCCCCCTTTAATCTCCTTTCGTGTCAGTTTGCAGTTGTAAGTCACGACACGCGGTGATTCTTCTGTTTCAGAGGGCCACGGCTTTCTCTACAAGACGTTCGGCGTGCGCCCTCGGTTCTCCTGGCACGTAGATCCATTCGGAGCGTCTGCCACCACGCCGGTCCTGTTCGCCCTAGCAGGGTTCAACGCGCACCTCATCTCTCGCATCGACTACGACCTCAAAGATGGCATGCAGAAAAACAAGGTCAAGGCTGTCCACTTCAGTTATCTGTGGACCTGAATGTGATGGTGTGCCATCAAAATAAATTAAAGTTAAGCACCCATACGGAGTGGTGGAAAATAAATGAAACTGCATGCGTTGACGCGTCATGTGACTCTACTGCAATGATTATAATGTCAAATCAGACGGATAATGAAGTTGCCAGTGCGGACACACTGCTGGTCCCATGTCAGTAGGGTGTAGCACTGCATTGGTCCTGGATATGAGCGGTGATTCAGATTGGAACAGTCTATCGTATCCTGTCTTGTGGCAAACTGAGCCACAGCTGTTGTAACCTGTCCTCGATATCCAGCCAGCAGTTTGGCACTGGGGTTAGAGTTGATGTCCAAGCTGATGGCGCACATTTGATTGGGGAAAGACTGGGAACCTGGCTGACAACGTGTGGACACAGGATGTCACTGACATAACGCTGCGCCGTCAGGGTCCACTAAACCAGAGGTGACCTGAAGTCATTCCCTGTGGCGCCCCACACAATGATGACCCTAATGTGTGTCTCTACATCATTGACGAGATTGGTCCTCTTCCCTCAGTCCTATCATACACAAACATGATGATGCAGAACTGAGGTTTATTGCTAAACATGACAGGATGCCTTTCGTCAGCAGTCCATGACTCTCTATAAACGGTGTTGTAAAGAGACCAGTACCCGTGTCTGGATGACAGGAGCAGATGTCATGGAAGTTCTGCTTGATGCTTGGTTCACAATGCGGTGATCCTCTCTTGGTGTGGGCTGTTTTGGTTGACTGTGACCTTCATGACATGTGTGGGTGCCCTCATATACCCTTTGGTTCCAACGCCGAACCACTGAGGCATCTGTTTGCCTCACATGGCAGGCCCGATACAACCACCTGGCCTCACTCAAACCCACAATCTGACACCTATCGCACGCCATCAAGTGCCAGTAATGCCGTTTAATGTCTCTGTGAGGCATCCTCTGTATCCGGTGACGTTCGCTCATTGTTTCAACTTACTGTTGGATGCTCCGGGAACTGCCTGATAACACTATCACACGTATGTCCTTTAGTAGCCCAACCTCTGCAGTTACATCCAAATCGACCTACTCCACCTGGGTGCTTAACTTTTTTGTTGTCAGTGAGTGCAGTCGCCTTATTTTCTGTTACTGTTTTCTATGTAGAAACTGCAGTTTGTGTGGCGAGGCTCTCCGTCTTTGAAAGCCCAACAAGAGATCTTCACTCACACCATGGACCAGTTCAGCTACTGCACTCCATCATACCTGCCGTTCTCCAACAGGTAGGCCACGTGTGCATTTGTGACACTTTCATGTCTGTCCAGTAATTGGGTAATTTTATCGTGGGCTTGTGTGTGTGTTTATTTCTAATCAACTCACTTTCATTTATTCTGTCTAAGGTCTTTCAGAATGTAAATTTTTATAAAACAGTGTCAAAAATAATTGGTAACCAAAAACTCTAGCCATTTAAAATGTACTAAATATTTTATTTCACCTAATTTTGGTTAAGCATTTCTGATCAAACAGACCTTATAAACAAATGTTTTCTCCGCTGTAGTTCTGGTTTCTATTGGAACGGAGTTGCTTTGTTCCCCAACCCTCCTAAAGATGGAGTCTACCCCAACATGAGCCTCCCCATCACCAAGGAGACGATCCAACCCTACGCCAAGACCATGGTGGAGAACATAAAGCAGAGGGCCGCGTGGTTCAGGACGAACCATGTTCTCTGGCCGTGGGTCTGTAAACACATCGTATTGAGTCTTTTTAGGCCTTCTCTGCCAAGTATTTTTAGTTGTTTCCCTGGAAACTTTCTTACTAAACGCGTTTGCTTGGCCGTTGTGTTTCAGGGTTGTGACAAACAGTTCTACAACTCATCGGTGCAATTCGGAAACATGGATCCTCTGATGAAGTACATCAACCAGAACAGCAAAGAGTTTGGAGTTACGGTTCAGTACGCCACTCTGGGTGAATACTTCCAGTCCGTTCACCAAACAAATCTTACCTGGGACGTCCGCGGGAGTGAAGACTTTCTACCGTATTCCACTGGTGAGAAGTGTGTGTTTTAACACAAATGCTAAGGAGAGAACATAGAGGGTCTCATTTCTAATTCCTAGCGTGTTCTGTTTCCTAGAACCATACCAAGCATGGACGGGGTTCTACGCCTCCAGAAATGTCCTGAAAGGAGCTGCAAGGCGGGCCAGTTCCCTGCTCCACGCAGCAGAGACTTTTTTCACTCGATACCGAATCAGTTTCCCAGACGGGCCTGTGGCTAAAGACTGGGCCCTGGATAAACTCCGAGCTCTACGCTGGGCCGTCTCTGAGGTAATCTCTTTTTATTGTCATGAAATAAAACAATTTTATTATCAGATATACTATATAAAAGATTACATGATGTGGAAAATAAAATCTTTAAAACAAAAAACTGGTTCTGAAACAAAACTTTTTTTTTTTTAGGTCCAGCATCATGATGGCATCACTGGTACTGAGTCTCCCAAAGTGGCAGAAATGTACATGCAGCATCTGATGGAGGCCATGATGGGAGTGGAGGAGCTTCTCGCCGCCCTCTTCCTGCTGCCACATAACCTCGCCTTCTCCAACATCCCCGGCAACAGCTTCCATGAAAAAGGTGCAGACGAGTGCGCTAATGTTCCAGACCACACGGCAAATTACATTTTCTCAAAAAAAGTGTTTGTCTTAACTAAAACACGAGAAAACATCTATTGCCTCAACTACAGAACTATTAAAAATTTTGAAACAGATTTCTTCATTTGAAAAAAAATTAATAATCCATATTAAAATTCAGCAATTCTAAACAATAACAAGGAAATAACAATGTCAGGCCAGTAGGTGGCAGTAATGTCCACATTATAGACACGTTAAAATACAAAAGACGAACATTTTGAGCATGGCTAGCAGTTTGCCTAAAACCATTGTGGCTTCTTTTAATATTTTTATTTTATTTTTTTAACATCTGTACCAGTCAAAGTGGACTCTAGCGGACTTGTTGAGAGGAAAAAAAAATATTTAGGACAAAAAGACAGCAGTCGAGCAAATGATTAAAAGGGCAATGTGCCATGAATGGACCCTGAGTGTGAACAGGAAGTTTCCAGGGTTTGTTTTTTTTTGAAGGTCCTTTCCTTTCAGGGTCTTTTACTCCCAGTGTTTTTTATCCCTGGGTTCCTTGTTACACAGTTCAGTATATGTTGACATACACAAAGCCTCCTTCAGTGGTTGGACCAATCTGGTCCACTTAAAGCTTAAAATATCTTGTATCAAGGTTTTGTCATAAGGTTTTAAAACTGTCAGATAAACATGCAAACAAAAAATTGCAATAAAGTGACCTGCGCTAGATTTACTTAGTTGGGTAATTTGATGGTGTTTGGTTACAAAGGAATAATTTTAAAGAAGATGAGCTCACAAGTGGTTTTCTCAGACTTTTGGTTTATTGTCTCAATGAGGTCGTCGTTTTCCGACCCCGGGTGTTGATCAGGATCTGGAGCAACATGTCATCATTTACAACCCGTTAGCCTGGAACATCACCACCTTCGTTAACATGACCGTAACGTTCCCGAGCGCAGCCGTCTATGATGACAACGGGCAGCTTGTACCTGCGCAGGTAGGTACTCGTCCTGTTCGGTGGGATTCCGTTGGTCCTGCGTGTTATGAACTAAAATGAAACCCGTCTCCTCTTTGCTGCAGATCCAGAGGTCGGCACAGTCCAATGTGTCTTACGATCTTTTCGTCGCCGTGGAACTGGGTGGCCTTCAGAACAGAAAATACTTGATCAAGTTCTCAGAGACGGCGTGTTCCAAAAAGTCCGGGTGCGCGCGAACGTATGAAGCAAAAGGAGTTGTGTTTGAGAGACGCAGTGTGAAGAACTGGGTGAAAACAGGAAGGCGACTTCTGCCTGTTCTGAGTGAATGCTACAAACTAATGTTTGACCAGGACACCAATCTCCTGCACAGCATCACATACCTGTAAGTCTTTAAGCCTCGTTCACATTAAACACGAACATTTAAGGTCTTATTGTAACACAACTGACCTGGAGAATGACCTCTCTTTTGTCACTGGTAGTCAGCAAAAAAGGCGAGTAAGGATGACACAGGACTTCTGGGAATACGATGCGAATGGAGATGTAAAAGCAGGTCCCATCTCTGACAACTACATCTTCAGCACCAACGGCTCAGCTGTTCGGGCCTACAAGGCCGTCCAAATGGAGATTATCCCAGGGAAGATTGTCACCGAGGTCCGACAGTACTTCTACAGGTGGGTAGAACTACCGTTTGAGTTTGCATGTCTCCAGATTTGTTTGCTCGTCTCTGATCTCTTTTCTTGTTAATTATGAGCCGCATTTTTGAACTGATATTTTCTAGAGAGGACAGCGATAAAGACTACGCTTACTCGATCACCACCCGCGTCCCTGAATGCTCCGGGACCGAACTACAGTGCCACAGACTGGAGCAGAGCTACTCGTTGGGTCCCCTCCGTCTCAACACAGAGGTCGTCCTCAGGACTGCCTCGTCCCTCGAGAACAACAAGACTCTGTACACTGATGACAATGGCTACCAAATGATGAGGAGGACATACAGGAAATTCTCTAATAACACTTTAGCAAGGGTGGATTTTTTTTGATAAATTAAGTTTTTTAATCCGTAGCAGTAGTAGAAATGTGTCAGTATTTTTATATTCTGACATTTTGCAGAATTACTTCCCCATGGTTCGAGCAGCCTACATCGAGGATGACCTCAGCCGGCTGGTGCTCCTCAGCGACAGAGCTCACGGTGCGTCCAGTCAAGCCAACGGACAACTAGAGGTACATAAAGAGTCACCAAAGCACACTTGCTTCAAAATTTCTGGCCTTTTAACTGGTGTTTTGTTTTGTTTCTCTCAGGTCATGCTCCATCGACGACTTTGGAACAACTTGGCGTGGAACCTTGGCTACAACCTGACACTAAATGACAGCTCTATTGTTAGGCCCACCCTTTGGATGGTGCTGGGCTCTGTAAGTGAGACCTCCAAGCTGCACCAGAGGGCGGCGATAGAGCTGCAACACAGACCTGTTGTCGTACCAATAGACCAGCCTCGTAAGTGCTTCCAGTTCACCTGATACTTAAATCCCCAATACCTTTGAAGTCTACAATTGTGTTGGCTTCTAATTGGTTTAAATCCTACTTAACAGAACCTTTCCTTTCAGTCTGAGCAGTTTATTAACATCAACAGCTTCAATCACATGTGAGATCCCTCAAGGCTCTATTTTCAGTCCATTAATCTTTTATTTATTTCCTTTCTATGTTCTTATTTGGGTAAACTTTAAATAAAAAGTAAATGTTATTCCATTGCTACACCAATAATTACCAAACCTATTTTCTCCTCAAAAAGAAAACTACAGTCTCCTTGAAGGTCTTGCTGGACGGTCTTGGTGACTTAAAGTCACGCAAGGCGCCAAAAGTTTTTAACCTGAATGAACAAAAAGAAGTTTAGAAATACTACTTATTGGACACCTCTGACCTCCACTCATTTTACTGTAAGAATCTTGGCACTTTGGAAAAGTTTAAAAAAATCTGGGAGTAATTTTTGGTCTTGCTCTTTAGTCAAACATTTATCCTGATTATGTTGCCATTAGATTTCAAATCTGTGCTGAAAATTTTGTTAGTTGAAGTCAGATAATTAATTATGATTAGAAGAAAATTATGAATGGTATCAAAGATGAAATGAGCTATAACTGATTTGGGAACTTTTCATAATGTTCTTCTTTTGTATTTTTGATATCGCAATAATGTTGACTTTATCGCCACCTAGTGGGATTACAGCATTTTTGTTGCTTTTTACAATTTTAAAACCTGCCTAAAAACTATGTGTGGTTTATCTTGTTCTCTTTCCGACATGTTCTATTTGTTTGTTTGGTCACTCATTCTCCTACATTTACAGCACTTTAGTTTTTTATGTGCTCCTAAAAAAAATTTGACTTAAACGTTAACATTTATTGAGATAAGAGTAAAAAGCAAACAAAGAAGCACTTTCAGGACTTGTGCATAAATTTGTTATAGTTTTTGTAAGGATACAAAGTTTCTCATTCTGTTGTAGGGAAGCCCTGGCAGGAGAAGGAGCCCAGACTTAGTTCACCGGTGTCTCCGGTAGTTCTCCCTCCCAACCTCCACCTGCTCAGCCTCAGCGTCCCCGGATGGAACTACAGCTCTACTCACGACGTTCACCTCAGCCACGTTCACTCAGGTAAACTTAGAGCATTGAAGCCTTTGAAACACTAAAGGCGGCGTCATACTCCACATGAAGTCAAGAAGTCGGTTCGCAAGCCGTTTGTTTTCTCACACACCTTCCATCGTCCACAAGACTCTCAGATCAGAACTCCCGGGAAGCTCCTCCCTCCTCCTGCAGCGTTAAAACAGGTTTCTTCTCGCCGGCTTCTCAACTCTCCTGTCCTTGTACAGATGTTTGCTTCCCTCACTGCGACCAGACGTGTTTATTAAACTGACTGAGACAGTCCACGCCGTTAAACAATAACGAGCAAACGAAGGGAACATGTCCCTATGCTGCCCGGCCCGAGGTGCACTTCCTCCAGGCCACCACAGCCACAAAGAGCCTGCTGTGTCTCCTCACGGTCTTTTTAATTCACAGGTTTCTAAGTTTTGCTGGAACAGTCGTAAAGGCGGCTGTATTTCCTAACAGCCTCCAGCTGCTTCTCAGAAGAAGCAAAATGACTCCACTAAAGCTCACCGGCTTTTCCTCATAAACAACTTCAGACTAATCACACAACACTTGGCGCAAACCGTCCAGGGCCTTATGTGGAGAAGCGGCGGACGAAGCTGCTACGAGACCACGTGACTGAGGGCCGACTCCGTGACTTCTCATGGAGTACGACAGCAGTTTAACTCACTCAGGTCATTTATTTTGAGTGTCTGCTTCCCATACAGGAACCAACTTGCACTCCGAGCCGGATTTCGACCGGGTTCTGTTGAGAATCATGCATCTGTTTGAGGAGGGGGAAGACCCCGAGCTTTCGAAGCCGGTCACGATTAACCTAAAGGTACTGATGCAGAAAATCTTAGCTCCATAACGACATGGTTTTGTAAGAAGAAAGCTCTCTGCTTTTTTATTATTTTTAGAATGTGATTGAAATGAGCTGTTTTTGGGGTTGGTGGTATGTTGTTACCGGTCATTTCCCGTGTGTCCAGGACATCCTGCGAGGCGTCGGGGAGGTGAAAGTGCTGGAGGAGCGATCTCTCACAGGAATCTGGAATATCACCAGTCTGCAGAGATGGAAGTGGAAAACTGCAGATAACCTGGAAAAACGTAAGACTTTTGTCTGAACAGGACAGGACAGAAACCTTCTACTGCGCGGTCACAATTATGTTTAAAGCAATTTAAAGAATTGGTTTATTTGTTTTTATTGTATTTCAGAGAATCAACCGTATCGGAGCAGTCAGGACAAAGATTTCACTGTAACCATCTCGCCCAAGGAGATCAGAACCTTTTTTCTTCACTTCAGCTCCGGGAGCCTTTAAGCCGGATCGTGTCTCGTCTTCTAATGAATCAGGACGTCGCTCCTGAGGATTTATTCCACGGCCACTTTAATTATTGCAGCTTTTGCACAGTGTGTTGATTTTTGTGTAGACCCATCGATGTGTTGATGAAGTTGGAGCTTGTGGCTCACGCAGAGTAAAGTGATTACTTTTTCTCACTTCTTTAAATCTCTCTGTCATTATTTCGTCCTAAGAAAACGTAAAGATTGTCTGATTGTGGGGTCCGCAGTTGAGGAAGACACAACGTGCCGTCTTTGTCAAAATTCAGGTTGTAGTTTGTTAAAGTCTACCTATAAATTAACATTTTTAATTCGTTTTTGTATGTATTTACTTTGCACAGTTACCAAGCATGCATTGTTATACACCTGTCCTAAAAATACAACATAGGACATAAAAGAACTGTACAGCTGGATACCTCATGGGTCAAGGATGATCCCGATTGATTTCAACATCATGGAGTCAAAAGTCAAGGTCACAGGTGAACCCTTTGGGAAAACCATGTCTGGGCTGTAACTCTGCAATCGTGTAACATAGGAACATTAAACTGTATAGCTAGACATCCTATGTGTCGTGGATGATTCCTATTGATTTAAAGGTCATGGGGTCAAAGGTCAAGGTCACAGGTGAACCCTTTGTGAAAATCTTGTCTGGGCTCCAATTCCAGACCCATGTATTCAGGATTGTTGTGTGAGGGGATTCATGCTTTGGATTTCGGTTCCTCTGACAGTTTTCTGACAGGCGTACAAATTATTTTATGCCATACTAAGCTAAGCTAAGTAGCCCAAACAAACATTTACAAAAGTGCACACAGATATTAGAGTTAGGGTTGCCAACCGTCCCGTGAAAAACAGAATCATCCCGTATTTAGAAACAAAAGTACGCGTCCCGTATTGAGCT
>JAOXNZ010000199.1:12882880-12901389 GCA_028566095.1 Kryptolebias brasiliensis
TTATAAAAATCATTTTAAAAGAGTTTGAGCGCTGTCATACTATACCTCTGTCAATGTGCAGTTTCTCCAGTATTGTACATGTGTCTGTTGATTTTTGCAGTAATTGATCAAACAATTCTTTAAGATGAGGATCAATAAAATCCGAGTTAGGATCCTCATCCACACACCTAAACAAGTAGAAGTCAGGTGTGTTACACAGGTCCTCGTTAAAATGAATTTTCAACATAAATGCAACAACAAACCTGTTCACAGCTTCTCTGAACTCTCTGGTCATGAACAGCACCTGCAGCACACTGTTCAGGTAGCAGGTTGCTCCCTTTCTGATCAAGCTGTGGTACATACCTGCTGGGAGATTTAAATAATGCAAACAGACATACAGCATTCAGACACAAGGCTTTACATAGTTTGATTTTAAGTCCATAAAACAATTTATAAAAGAATAGAAATCAAATAAATCTTATATTACAATTTTGAGGTTGCCTTGAATTATGATGATTTAGCTATCACAGAGACAATTTATACACATCATTAACGCATAAAAACAGATGGCCACAAAGTGCACATAGTGTAGTTTGGCTTTTGTGTCTTTGAAACCTCTGATGTTGGCTCTTTGGCCCAGTACATCCGGCCTATTGTTACAACTTTAGGGGTTAAAATTCTTAACTTAAGATGGAAACCCACATTAGAGCTGCTGTAAAATCCAGCTTTCTCCACTTGAGGCAGCTAGCAAAAGTAAAGCCTATCCTTTCTAATCAGCATTTTGAGACAGTAATCCATGCCTTTGTAACCACTCGGCTGGATTACTGTAATGCACTTTATAAAGGAGTTTATTGTTTTATGATTGTTTATTCTGTATCTTATGATTGTGTATAGCACTTTGGTCCTGTGGGTGTTTAAAGTGCTTTATAAATAAAACTGGTATGGTATGATTATAACAGACACCTGCTGACAACAAATAATTATGTTTATTTCTTAAAGATAAGAAAGTATTAAGTATAGCAACAACAACAACATTAGCATTCACCATTCACATTGATCTTGTTTTTTTTATTTTTCTATACACTTTTTGCAACTTCAGCATACTTTGTGCCATTTTAGCATATACCAAAATATTCATTTACAATTTTCTTCCTCATACATTGAGATTTACCCAATTTCTTTAAAACAATTTTCTCTTTAAAATCTGCTTCAGTATACTTGTTCTATTTTTGTTTTCTTATGCTACCTTTAGCTTTTAACTACCGTTTTGCTACATTTGGCTTTTAGCAACCATTTTGCTATTTTCAGCTTTTTGTTGAGCCGGAGTTTTGATTTTTTTTTTTTTAGCTTTTAGCTAGTGTTCTGCTTCTTTTAGCTTTAACAACTCAGTTTTAGCTTCCTCATCAAATTCCAGCAAAGTCATTCAGAATTCACACTATATTTTTACAGAAAAGTAGTAGATGTTTGTGTAACATAAGAACAAAAGCACCTACAACACTATGTGCACTTTGAGACCATCTGTTTTTATGCTTTAATGACATGTATAAAGTGTTTCTGTTTATCTGAATGTATTTGAGTTTATGTTCTGGAAATCGCCCTGTTTTCCAGCAGCGGTCATATTATCAGGGTGTGTTTGTTCCTTAGTGCAATTTTACATTTCTTCACACAGACGTTTAATTTATTTATTTTTTCGCTCAATTCATGGCAAAACTTTAACGACTATGCAAGTGAAATAAGTCTTTTATTAATGTTTTAAAGCTGTTTGGCAATGCAGTAAAAGATTGCAAAACTTTCCTAAAACATGGTTTTCCTGGTTTAAAACCTGTGACTGTAATCTGTCGTGGCTTCTTTCAGAAGGGATAAATGCTCTAAGAGGATGTCTGCACAATGACAAGTTCTTCAGTAGGTGGGGTTTTAAATATTCAGATTTTAGACACAAATTGTTTCTGCTTTGAATCACATTGCACTTAAAGAGGTAACCACTTTATAGTGAGCCCTTTTCAATAAGTAATTTAGTATTTTACCTTTTACCTCATAAATCATCTTACAATCACTGTGTTATACTGCAGGACTGCATTATTTTATAGTACATGTTCATTTTTTCCCCATTTTTGGATTTTTATTTAACTCTCAGAAAGTCATCATAAGATCTACAACTGATTAACTTTTATAGTTACTGACAGATATTGAGCTAAAATTTGATACGGTAGTAGTTGAGAGGGATTCCCAACACATATGGTGAGAGCTAACAGACTGTTTTGATCACATGTAAAAATATCACGTTAGTGTGCAGTTTGTTATTTAATGATCTTCAGGCGATATGCATTCCTTCAAAGAATGCTAGGCCTTTCATTTGTTCTGCTTCATGCTTCTGTTTATGTTCATGTTTATTGAAAGTCACTTGAGGGCTACCTCAAAACTAGGTGAATTAACAGATTTGTTAGCTTTATAAACGAGCTTTTAAGTAGCCATGCCTAAGTGCTGTTGTTGTTCTCAATTAAAATATGTTTTGAGTTTGGCAAAATAGTCTGAGACTCAGTGCACTTCAAGTATGTTAAGATACGTAGTAAATCGTCTATTGTATTTGGCACAAGTTGGCAAAATTTTATACTTACACTTCTTTCTTTGGGGGTCATGTAAACATTTTGGTTTAATGGGAAAATTAACTGTTAGGACTGAGGTGAAACCCCCTAACAATAAGTTACAGATAACTTTATAATGACATTTTCTTTTTGTCACAAAGGGTTCATGAGTGCAGAGTAAATTGTGACACAAGTTGTCAGAGTTATCTAAAAAGCTTGTTTTTCCAGATCCACAGCACATCATCTTAGCTCAACAAACTGCAGGAATACAAACCACTGTGCTCCATGTTCATGTTCAGTTCTTCTGAAGATCAGTCCATTCACACCCCATGCTGCTACAAAGACATTACTATCAGTCAAATGCACCTCTTGGCATATCCTCCTGACTACTAGGAAAAAAATTTTGTCCAATCTCAATAAAAAAAAAAAATCCCTAATCTTTGTAACGTCATTAGCCCCACCCCTTCACATTTGGTACCATTAAAAAGACCTAAATGTCCTCTGTAGATAACAAAAGGAGTTAATTCAGTAGTATGCAGTGGGTAGGAGATATTCAGGTTTATAAACGTCCTCCACAGAGGACAAATTACTACTACTGGTAGTCAGGAGGTTACAAGCACAAGCAAAACAACAAACAAACAAACAAACAAACACCTACCTTCAGATTTACAGTTCACAGACCTCCTTCAAAAACTAATTATCCATCTTCTTACTGACACTCACAGAGCTTTTTTTTTCTGTTGGGTCAATTTTAAACCCCTCAAACACTTTCTCTTTCGCTTCTGTCGCGACTACAAAATGCTGCATTCAGGGGGCGTCGGAAATGTCGCTTTTAAACGACTGCACTGAAAGACAGGCAGTAATGTGATCGCTTTTGTCTGTGTTTGCTTGTCTGTTAGCAAAATATCTCATGGACCACTGGGTGGATTTTGATGAAACTCTCAGAACTTAATCATTTTTTAAATATTTTCTTGAAGAGGTCAGTGATGGGATTTGGTGATGAACTGCTGCTGACATCAAGTACACAACTTTAACTTGTAATTAATGACCTCAGGAAAGATTTAAAAACAATTAATATCTTACCTGTTGTAGATACCTCTTTGAACAAACTTTTCACCAGATTGACGAGCTAACGGCTAGACTGACGTCTTCTTACACAACCTTAGTTGCAGCAAACACTATTTTATAACCTTTGCATTTTGTCATCAGTTTCATATTACAACGTTCTTCTGGCAGAGATTTTACAAAGTGTGTCAGATTGCACCAGAAGTGCTACAGCTAGCTGCTGCTACTCTTTGCACTTGTAAATAACCACAGAATTCTATGTAAATAACTGTAAAATGAAATTGACAGTGATATAAAGGTTTATTAAGAAGCATTTGTTTGAACCTCTAAAAAATCTTTTAGACTGAACTTGTTTTGAGACGAGAGGATTTTCATTTTGTCTTGGCCGTGCTCGGACTAGCTGTTAGCTCATCTAACCCATCAGAATTGAACTCTTTTTCTTCAAACTGGCTTTTTTTTTTCAAAGAGCTATCTCAACAGGTAAGATGTTAATTGTTCATATACAACATTTCTGCAAAAGATCTCAAAAGATTTGTGGATTATATAAGGTTTATATAAACACAAAATATGACAAAATCTGTTTTATTTTGTGTAGCAACAGCAAATTTGGTTTCAAACATGGGAAACATTACAATCAAACAAATAAAACAACAAATGTTTTGCATTTGTAAACAGTCACTGGAGGAGGTGGCGGGCGCAGCAGGAGGTGCAGGTGGTCTCAGTCAGGCTGTCAGTCCTCCAGGGACCCGGATCACCATCTGGATGACGGACTGCTGTTGGATTCCATATTCAGACAGCAGCGTTGTGTCTCCTTCCAGCATATTATCTGCAAAGATCAGCCTCAGGTTCTCCTCTCCTGGACACACACAGGAAAACACACACACAGACATGTAAAGCTGTGTTAAATAGTCGAAATGAAGTTGAGCCCTGATACTTCAAAATGTAAGATTACTGATAATATGATTTATCTTTGCAGCAACATTTAAGGACTAAAGCCCTGTTTTTCCTCAGCTAACAAGAAGGTATTTTGTTACAAAACATTTGCTGTTCAGCATCTATAATGTGGCAATAAATCCTTTTGTGTTTTACTTTAAACTTTCAAAACTGCAACTCTACAAAGTCAGAGAACATTTGCCTCTTTTATTTTATGTTTAATATTTCTAGTACACTGGATTTAGTTTATACCAGATATCAATAGACAATAAGATTAATAAAAAATTGAGTAGATGAAATGAAATCAATTTGCATTTTACTTTATGGAAATTCTCCACTAAAACAAACTACATCGGAACTCAAACACTTAACTTTATGACAGCCTGAGCAACGACTGGCATAGGTTGTTGTGAAAAATATACTTTCACTTTTGAGTCCTAAGGGTATTTCGCTCTTAAAACATCAGTTCTTTTACTTAACTTGTGTGACTTGTACAAACACAATATTACTTTTTAAACAATACAACTATTTCTCCTATAAAGCAACTATTTTGCTCACAAAAGTTGAATTGAAAAAATATTAAGCTATTGTGCAGACACATTGAAAACAAAATTACAAATGTCATATTAAAGTGCTTTATTGACTAAACATATAGTGTTCTTGATTACTGGGATAAACGTGTCAAACAGCTGCAGATCTGGTTCTTTAACTCAGGGACTCACCTGCCGTCTCTGGGAGTTTCTCTGCTATTTTTTCCTTCAGCTGACGCACGGTCATTGTCTTCATCTGCTCCTCGGTGTTGCAGAGGTCTATGAACAGCTTCTGCCCCCTCAGACCGTGAACCATAACCTGGTAGATTTTTCCCATGTTCCTGCTGCTCGCTGTGCTCCTTCTGCCTCTGTGTTGAACACCTGAAGTTCCTGCAGTTAGTTTGTATTTGGCAAAACAATTTCTGACGTCAGATGCTTTCACTTTCTATTTCGTAAAAACACAAAAAAGAAGAAAACAATGCCTTTATTGTGTGAATGCTGACACTATTGTTCTCCAGTTTTTTAGTTTTCTATACATAATTTGCAATCTAATGAGATTACTTCTGCATACTTTGTGCTATTTTAGCCATTCCTATGTCAAAACGTTCAGCTCATTCAGGAAATGGGGGCTGTGACTTTTGGTTTTTGTGACTCTTATACTTTTCAAAATATTTAACTTTAATTACGAATATTTTCTTAATAGAAATACATGGAGCTCTCCTCAGATCCTTTGAAAACATTGTTTCTTGGAAATCTGCTTCAGCAAACTTGCTCTTTTTTCGTATTCTTTTGCTACTTTTACCTTTTAGGTTTAACATCATTTAAAAAGTATAATAGTCACAACTACTACTGTTCTGCTACTTTTACCTTTTAGGTTTAACATCATTTAAAAAGGATAACAGTCACAACTACTACTGTTCTGCTACTTTTACCTTCTAGTTAGCCTTTCGCTACTTTTGGCTTTTAGTGAATCTTTTGCCACTTTAGCTTTTAACGACCCTTTTATTACTTTTAGCTAGCCTTTTGTTACATTCAGCTTTTAGCTATCATTTCCCCCTACTTTTAGCTTGTGTCATTTGGCGCTCAGCATCCGCGTTATATTTTCACAGTAAATTTAATTTCTCTAGTTATCAGTTATTTACTATCATTGTTGTTGATAAACTTAATACTTTCTTACTTGAAGAAATCAACAAATTATTTGTTGTTAGTAGTTGTTTGTGTATCACAAGAACAAAAGCAACACCGTGTTCACTTTGAGACCTTTGTTTTTATGGTTTAATGACATGTATAAATTGTTTTTGTTTATCTGAGTGTATTTCCTTGTATGAGTTCATGTCATGATTTCTGGGAATCACCTTATTTTCCAGCAGGGGTTATAGGGTGTGTTTATTCAGGTGTTTATTATTCTTGTTTCCTTAGTGCAGCTTTGAAATAATTTCTTCACAAAGCAGTTATATGGGAGTAAAAAAAAGTATTTTATAAATGTTTTCAAGTTGTTGGGCATGTTAATGAATTTAAGACAATGCAGTAAAAGATCACAAAGGTTTCCTAAAATAAAATCAAAGTTGCCCAGAGCATTCATTTTTGTTCATGTAATCGTTTATTCAAAACGTTAAACGTTTGGTTTAATGTGACTTCTTGTAAATTTAAGAATATATTTGTGAAGGTAAGTGAAAGTGAAAACAAACTCTCTGTCCTCTGAGAGTGACGCAGCTGCAGCAGCAACTTCAGGAGTCATTTCCTGAGAGCAGACAGAAGAGGTTTTGTACTGACAGGAAGCAGAAGAGCTGATCTGATCCACAATGAGCACTCAGGACCAGAATGATAAGAGATACGACCCCAGAGACACAACGCTGAGATTTGTCAACAGACCTGATGCTCTGGATCCACTGCGTAAGGACTAAAAACTGTGCAGCAGTTGTTATTCTAATGTTCCTATTTTATGTTTGTTACTTTCAATTTGTGCATAGTAGCTCTTTCTTAGTAAGTGCATAGAGTAAAAGAAAGCAGGTATGTTTTTTTTTCTCACAGTGTAGGTACAGTATTTGCAGCGATGCTGAGTTTAATGTCTGTTCTCTGCCTCTCAGCCCCCGAGGAAGGAGACCAGTGTCTCCGAGCAGAGATGTCCTGTGGTCATGCCGTCACCCCTCAGTCTCTCACTGGATGGTGTCGCAGCCTGCTGGATCAGGTAGTTTCCACCAGTTCAGTCAGTCAACAGGTTGTCATGACATCCATGCAAAGATTTATGGTTTCTTTTCTCTTTAAGAACCTCCCACTTATAGAAATATTCATCAGCTGTTAGTGTTGGTCCAATCTGATGTAGGTGATTTCCTTGTTGTGTTTAGAGGCATGCACAATTCCTGCACAAGGACAATTACACTCAACCCCCTTTCTATTTTAAGAAACACAAGTTTTCTTTTTGCCTTTTTCAATGATTCAGAAACAGCTAATTAATTGTTCAGAGCCTGTTTGGTTACTTACATGTTCAACAACACCCCCTTTGGCAAGTCTCACACTTTTTACAGCCAGATAAATGTCTTTCACTTCATGTTTGAAAAAACTTTGCTTGTTTATAGTGCAAATAGCTTCAAGTGTTTTGTATTGAGACATTTGCATTTGCCTTGCATTTGGTCAGGTTCATTTCTGGATGTTTAAGGATGTTTGGATTAAAGGCCTATGGTGGCCGTTCAATGTTTTTGAGGAGTATTTGAGACATTATCTTGTTATAGAGACTGTCCCCTTTTCATCTTAAGCTAATTTTAAAAACTGCAGGGTTTGCTTCCAGAATGCACTGATATTTAGTTCAAACTATTACTTCCTACCTCTCTGCAGATAACGTAGTGGAGGGGTTTTGTAGGGGTTGTGTTGTCTGGGGTATCAGCCCCTGCTAGGATCTCATTTGGCAAACTGGCCTCAGATGAAGGGTAAAAACTTAATGAAGAATAACCACAAAAAACAGGTTACTTTGCTCAGAATAGTGAAACTGAGACACCTTCCTGGAGCCTGGCCTGAAAGAGGGGCTTACAAACAGGCACCTGGTTGTCAAGCCTTGGTTCCTGTGGCTCAGCTGAGCCTAGCACAAAAACGCAACATGATTCCACCTCTATGTGAACACACCACCTACAGGGAGAGAAGCTGAGGTTGGGTACAATGTAACCAGTTGGACAGGGAGGGTGAGTACCTAGATGTGCTGATATGTGGCATTCTAAACTGGCTTTAGGGTTGTGAAATGTTGCCTTGCTGGTAGGAAAGGAGCCACTGTTTGTGTGAGAGGTTGAGTGATACCAGCTAGATAAGTAGTTGAGCTCACCACTATGCATACTTGGGCTCTGGAACCTAACTGCTGGAGAGGGGGCTGGACTCTTTCCTATGCAGAGTTGCTTGCGAGGAGAGGATGCACTCAAGCCCCCAGAAAATGGACACCAAATGGGCCATGTTGAAATCCTACATTGCAGATAAAAGAAATCAAGTGAGTTGATTCAGGCATCTGGTTAGGATGTCTTCTGCTTAACACCCTCTGGTGGTCTGTCCTACTGGAAAGAGACCCAAGGGTGGACCCAGATCTATATTTCCTCCTGACTTCAAGATAAGCTGTAGAATGTCATCAGGGTCAGGCATGTCTGGGTTTCCTTCCTGGATCTGTTAAAAAAAAGAGGATGGATGGCTGGCTAGCTGGATGGATTTTACTGCCTTTACAGTTGAAATGCATTCAGTGTCTCTGGCTATAACTCAGGCTCAAGTATGATTAAATAATCACTGTACTAAATTGTTAGACATCCTTTTTACTGTTTTTTAAAAACATTAATATGACTTGTGATTAAAATGCGGCCAAGAAATATCACTTATTGGAAATTTAAACTCATTTGTACAACTCCCTGACCAGTTCTGCATAAAATTCTGCGTGTTGAGCTGTTTATCATAAATATGTCTTCAATTTTCAGGGTCAGTATAAATTTAAGTGCCCTGCCTCAAAGGAAGGAACCCTGCAACAGTGCAGTGCTGTGTGGCCTTATCAAGAAGTGTGCCATTTAGCAGTCCTGACCTCTGAAGAAATGCAGCAGTTTGAAGAGAAAATTGCTCGTCTGGCTGCTACAAAGTACTGTGAGTTTAACCAGTAAGTGTTTTTCAGATTAGTTAAGAGGTTCAGCAGAAACTGTACTTCAAATTTCAGCACTAAAGTTTTCTAAAATGTTGAATTTTATGTTTGCTTTTTTTTTCTTTTTTCTGACATTGTCCTGGTTGTAAAACCTTCACTGAGAGACAAAACCTGACTAACCTCAATGAGCAGTGCTTAGTGTGCAGAGCAGATAAAAAGGAAATGTCCCAGTTCTGCTTGTTTCAAGCCTGGGAAAGGTCCAGCTTCACGCTCTGACCGCTGTGACAATGATGGCTGCATCAACCATGACCTTGAAGTGCTTAGGATCTGCAAGACCACCGCCCTCCCTCAGGTGAGAGGGGTCAATGCCTGTCCCTCCATCCAGGCCCGTCCCACCTGCAGTCAGAACGTGGAACACAGCAAAATGGGCTGCAACACGTCATCTGTCCTCGCTGCCACGTGGAGTTCTGCTTTGTGTGTCTGAAGCTGACTCCTGAGTGTAAGAAGACAAATTCCTACTTTATCCCCTGCAGTGATGGTGTGTCTCCCAGACAAACCTCCATATCTGTCTGGCACAGATACTAAATATACATGAATATATGCTTACAACAGTTCTATTTTCTCTGGGATATAACATGAAAATTATAAGATGTTGTAGGTCTTTTTTCCATTAAGAGCATTAAACAATGTTTACTCTGTTTTGTTCTTATGATTTGCTCTTCAAAAACATAATTGAAAATTGTTCCCTAACACCTGATTTTTTTATATAATACTGCTGATTACATCTACTAAAGGTTCTTTGATTTTAGTCACATCAGTGGTTGAAGCATTCGGCCAGGAGAGGTCATCAGGTGGTATCCAGCTTCCACTGTACATTTTGACCATTAACCACAACGTCCTCCAGCCTACGGGCCTGCAGTGATGGTCCCTGCCCATCTTCTCCTGGCTTCCAGCTTAATCCTTCCTCCTACTTCAGAGTCAGTAATGCCCCTTTTCCACCAGCGCCTCTACAGCACGGTTTGGCACGGTTCGGGTGGTTTTTCATTACACTTCTGTACAGTTCTAGTGGGTGGGTTCTGGGCGGTCCCCGAGTCCAGAAATTGTCGTCACGCGCCTTTGCCAGCTGGTGGAGGTAATGCTCCAGAGCTTTTTGTCAGCCACCATTAAACGTAGTAGAAGAAGACCGCGAACACAACAATGGAGGACATGGTCGTATTATTAATTATGAATTTTGTCCTCTGCCACCAAGCACAAAAACTCCTGAACCTCAACCTTGCTGTTGTGAGGGTAGCTCGGACGCAACCAGTGACTCCACCCCCTAACCAATCAGTGACCAACAGTGTTCTGATGTAGCATTTTCAGGCCAGCACGGCACGCTTGGACCCTCGATGGAGTTGGTACTGAAAAGCGGGACGGTTCCATGAATGCTGGATAATGGAAAAGGCGTGGAACCGTACTGTGCTGTAGAGGCACTAGTGGAAAAGGGGCATAAGAGACTCACTCTGCTGCCTCCCCCCAGCCTGCTACAACTCCCAGGGCTGTCAGCATTCTCTATACTGACTGCAGGGAAGCCCCTACAGCCTACCTACACAGGAAACAACCAGACCTTCCACACTTTGTTCCTGCATTGCTGGACCAGGTCCGGCTATTTTGTGGCTATTCTCTCTGAGGCTTCTTCACATCCATCGTCCCACAGGACCATCAGTTCAATCAGGATTCTCCTCTTTGCCTCCTCAGATCATAAGACAATGTCAGCCCTCAGGGTGACTGGATGATCTGGTGAAAAACAAGCTTCCACCTCAGGTCTAACCTCATCTACCATGATAAATGAGTATAGAAAATAATTTAGTGTGTGAAGTCCATATGAATGAGTTTAGATTTTAGAAATTATTAAATAGTCCATTTAACTTCAAATGGAAATAATTTAAAACACCATCATTTCTCTACATCTCCATTGCACAGCTGAAATCAGGTCAATATGGTGCCTGTAGTCAAATGTACAAATCAGATTGTCTGTTATTATACACTTCAGAAAGAGATGGAGCTTTCTGTAAAGTCAGTTTCAAAATGACACTGAACAATAACAGGACTGAGGACATGTCTACACTCTAAAAATGATTTATAAAAAACATAGCTACACAAAGATTTCACTCGTTCTATGTATGATCTATAAAAACCTGTAGCTGAAATGAAGCTGTAAAACGGGTCAACAGACTGTCACTCTGACATCATGCGACTTTTTTTAAATGCTGGAGAAAAACTGAAAAAGTGACATCTTTTTAATGTGTAGCTTTTGTGTTTATACTTCATTTGTGTCAGATTAATGTGACCTCAGACTTAAAGACACAAATCAAACTGATAGATAACCCATAATATCTGCAGAAACAAAACAAAATGAATTTTATATCTTCCATTGTTGCACTCTCACATAGCTCTAAAAGCTTTACATTTATTGTGCAATGTGCACTGAATACACCACTGACAAAACATGTTTAGAATTACGTCAAATCTACTGATTTTTAATCGCTTTTTAAGTCAGAGAAAACTCAAAAGCCACATATTCCAATTCCAGTTTCAGAAACCAGACATCCAGATTTCAAATATATCATCTCTTTATTTTGCACAAACACAAAGAAATGAAACGTGATCATTTTTTTAATAAGATCCTTTTAAAGGGCTGAATAATAAAACAAATGATAAACTGCATTACCAACAAAGTCTTATAATTCTATCCTTTCAGCCTGACAAGTATCTGATCTCAAGTGATCCAGCATTGATAAAATATTGAGTCATTTGCCACAGAGGCAACTGAAATGTGTGCTAACTAGAACAAATATGGGTTATCACTTAATCTGTCTTTTCACTTCTGTCAGTCTGCCTCAGGACAGCTGTGGCTACAGTGTAGCTTACCATCATCAGTGTATGAATGGGTGAATAACTGATTGTAGTGGGGTCCTAGGACTAGCTAAAGCGCTATACAAGTGCAGGCCATTTACCATTTATTATTTTTCACCAAAATGGGTAAACACAGTAAACATGTACTTTTTGAACCTCTATCAGCTGTTTCTAGGTCTACATCTGAAAATCTTTTCAGTCTGTGAACATCTGACTGAGTTGTCTTGTTTGCCTTTTTAGCTTTTCCAGAGGATTTTTTAGTTAAGTGTTGTTCAGATGAAAATGGCTCATTGGGTTTTATAGTACAAACACTTGCTGGTAAATTGGCCTTTGTTGTCTTTAAGTCAGACTTCACATTAATATTTGCTTCATTGCATTTTAAATTCTTTTCACTGCTGACAAATAAGTTTTTTTTTGCATCTTTTATTTTTGTTGCCCTGTTTATTTTGCGAAAGTGAAACCATCTGAATCCTGTTTTTATTTTCTTGCTTTTAAATCTTGGCTGCTCTGAAGTGCATCCTCTATCTGCAGGTGCATTTAATCCTCGGCTTGCGTTTGAATGAAACATTTTTTTCTTCGTTTCTACTCTCCTCTCAGCTGTCTGGTTTTCAGTCAGCCTCGCTCTTCTTGCTGATGACGATACTCTATGAGAATCATACGAATCTTCATCAGTTTTCTGATTTTTAGTTTGTCTCTTCAAACCATCTTTTTGTGTTTTAGATGTACCACTAACTTTTTGTTTACTGTCCTTCCTCACTTGATCTGCTTCACCTTCGTGATGGTGAGGTTCTGTAATAAATATGTTTCTTCCTTCCAAACACTGATTATTTAATCTTCTCTGATCAGCATCATGACTCTGGACTCTCTTATCAATGATGTCTTCCTGTTTTTTTCTTGGACTGTTTTTATTTCTGGTCCATTTTCTTCCTCTGAGCCTCAAACCATGTTTTGCTTTCTTTTGTTCACTTTCACCACTTGTTACACTGTCCTGTTCAGGTTTATAAGTATGATTAACATCTGATCTTATCTTTTTAAACTCAGTTAGTTTTCCATTGTCAGAATCCTTAATTTTATTTTTAACCTGGTCATTATTTGAGAGCAGGTCCCCATGTTTTTGGTAATCATTGTTGTTCTTCTCTGTAGTCACAGTGTTGGTTTTGTAAGAGGAAACAACCTCAGTGTCATTGCTGACTATTTTTGTGTTATCAGCCTCCAGTGCAGAGTTCTCATTGGTAGCAGGGAGATCTTCATTTGCGCGTTCATCCATTGAGTCTTCAGGACCAGAATCTGCAGCATCAATTAGACAGAAGATCAAATTAAATTCAGGCATTGTGCCAAGCACTTTGATGCTGTCATTAACACCACAAATCAGTTCATTCTCACTGAAATATCTGCTGATTCCTACCTTTCTTTCTGTAAAACAAAAGATAGGCAGTACTGGATCTACAGGGAGAACCAACAGATCAGAATCAACCAAAATATATTAAATATCAATCATTTCTACATGTCGACTGTATTTTTGATTAAAGTTTATGTAACAAAACAATCATGCTTGCAGCAAACTAAAACAAATAAAAACTGAAACCTTTTTACCCCTCTGCTGTGTAAACTCTTCTTTTACCAACACAACACATATTTGAGAACAGAAGAAACCAGTAAATGTACAAACAATTGATTTCAAATATAAATGCTTTTAATTGTTAAAATCTAGTATAGCTTAATAGTTAGTTTAAGCTGCCTAATAGTTTGAACCTCCTTAATGTTATCTTTTGTCTCATAGTTCACCAAATGTCTTTGTGACATGTCTGGATTGCAGTCGGGTCGGTTCAGCACCCAGATTCCTTCACCACTTAACCGTGCTTTGTAATGTGAGTGGAAAGTAGTTTGGTTTCTTCTTTCTAAATTAAACAATCTTTCCTGTAAATGACGCAGTTCAAAAGAATGGCATTTTGCTCCAACACAAACTCAAAGTGTAATTCTGCAGTGACATGTTTTTTTTAAAAAAAGCTCCTTAGTTCATGAAGTGATTTCTAAAACAAAATTGTGTCAATTGAAATTGTCTCTGCAGCTCACAAAGATTACAGACATTCAGAATTTGATTCTTTCTTGTTTTCAGAAATTTCTCCTAACTGCTATGATTCTTATGATATAATTTACCACAGATGATAAAAGGTTAAGCTTAGGGTTGCACTGTTACTAGTCATTATTATAGTTAATAATATTTGAAATAGCTTTTTAACTAACAATGATATGAATCTAGAAATACCTAATGGCTTTTCTGCTAGTTAAAAAGTGTGAATTTACTTCAGGTTAAGGTTAGTCATGTACTGGTGATGGTTAGGGTATGAGTAAGTGTTAGCCTTCAAAAATGAATGGAAGTCAATACAATGCCCTAATAAGGATAGAAATACAAATTTGTGTGTGTGTTCTGGTTTGGCTTCTGTAGGTTTTTTGATGTCATGTTTTGATTATTTCTTAGTTCATTTAAATCTGTTATGTTGTTTTACCTTTGGCCTACTCTTAAATGGTTTTATGTTCTGAATTCTAGTTGTTTTACTGTGTTGAACTCTTTCCTTTGTACATTTTGGTTGACTTTGGTTCCTTAGTTCGCATCTGACCTCTGCTCTGTTGTTTAGCACTGTCAATAATAAGACTCATTCTGTTGCTAGATAATTGTTGTTTGATTATTTCCTGGATTCTCCTTCTTGTGGCATCTTTGGTTAACAGTGGGTTACAAAAGTATTCAATCAAATACTTTGTGAAGCCATGTCTCCATAGGCTTGGTACATCTAAGCACTGGAATTTTCATCCATTCTTCATGACCAGTCTGCTGCAATTCCTTCAGGCTGGATTGGTGCTGCTTGTGTTCAACAATCTTTAAACCAAACCAGAGATTCACAATTAGATTGAGGTATGGGCTTTGACTGCACCATTTCAGGACAGTTAACTGGTTCTCCTTAAACCAATGGACCGTTGCTTCAGCAGTGTGTTTAGAGTCATTATCCTGCCGGGAGGTGAACCTCTGCCCCAAACTCAAATCTCTGGGAGACTTCAACAAGTTCCTCTCAAGAATTTTTCTGTATTTTGCTCCATCCATCTTTTATTTAACTCTGACCCGTTTCCCAGTTCTTTTTGATAAAAAAAACATTCCCACAACATGATGCTGCCACCACCATGCTTCACTGTAGGGATAGTGTTCCCAGAATGATGAGAGGTGGCAGGTTTGTGTCAGACATTGTGTTGTCCTTGACCACAGGACTTTCCTCCACATGTTAAGAAGAAAGTGTTTTGGTCAGATGAGACTAAAACTCATTGCTGTAGGCCTCTGTCTCCTTTAACTTTATTGTTCTGGAGCTTTTTTGTAATCAAAATGAAAATCTGTGTAAATTCCAAGTTATAAGGTAAGAAAACAGCCAGAATACTAAAGGGAGTAAATACTTTTGCAACCCACTGTAAACCATCTTGCTCCTGTAATTTCTCTTATTTCGCATGTTGACAATAAAGTTACATGAAATGTGAAAAAACAAAACAAAAAAAAAGAACAACTGTGAATCTGGTTAATCTAAAATGTGCTAATGTCAGAAACATATTATTCAGATCTGTTAATGTATTTGCAAATTTTGCAGAAAGCTCAGTGGGGCTGCTGATGTCCTGTTTGTTACTCAGGTGACAGCTGACAGTGTAACGGAGGCTACGTTGTAATGCCACGTGTGAACTAGCAGATTTAACTACTTGTGAACAAATTATCCAGGCAGAATCATTTTACCAAGAGTCAACAACCTCTAAAACTTACGGTGCAATGTTCTTATCGTCTGAGAACGAACTGTAGTCAAGCTGAAAAAAACAAACAAATTATTTATTAAATCTTTTGCTTTATTTTCTAAAAGGATATATACCTTTACAACACTTTAGAGCAACTTTTAACTACATTAAAAAAAAAGCGAAATCACCGGTGTGACGCTGTCATCATCAAACTTGTACCATCTGTCTTTATCATCCTTAATGACTGCTGTGTAATGTCCACCTCTCAGATCACCAACATGATCCACGGTTGCATAAAGTTCATATGTCTGATTCTATTAAAACAAACAAAAAATATAAATATATGTTAAAATGAGAAATAAAAAGTAAACAGATCATGACAAATACTAAATAAAGTACAGTGAAGATTAACCTGTGGTATCTTCAGGGTGTAGGAAACATCAACAATACGGCTGATTTTGACATAAGACATGTTCTGATAACTGAAGTCAAACCTTTTCAGGAGGAGAATTAAAACATCTGGATGATGCTTTATGACATATTTCTGAAGAGAAAAACAAAACAAACATCCCCCCAAAAAATGTAAGAATGTTGTTTTGTCTCTATCCAAAAACTCTGTGACATGTTTTATTATGTACAGTACTCACACTAGTAGTCTTAACTTTGGTATCACATGTGTCACAGTACATCTGGTTTTCTCCACTGATATCTGAGGTTTTGAAAAACTCTTTAATGCCATTTTCCTGAAAAATGCAGCAGTGTTTAGTTTAGAGGAAAAACAAATAAGCACCAAACAGTGTAATAAAGTTTTTAAAATGTCTTTTAAGTAAAAAGGTTAAAAGACAAAGAAACTAACAACTCAGACCATCAAAATACACACAATATCTAGGAATAATTAGGGATTGTAGAAAAAGCTCTTAATAATCTTAGAAAATCAACAACAGCATAAAAGAAAACCTTGAATCTGAAGGTTGGTCTGTAAGTACATACACTATTTGCCAGAAGTATTCACTCATCCATCCAAATCACTGAATTCAGGTGTTACAATCTCTTCCATGGCCACAAGTGTATAAAATCAGGCACCTCATAATCAGTTATGCAGACTGCATCTACAAACATTTGTGAAAGAATGGGTCGCTCTCAGGAGCTCAGTGAATTGCAGTGTGGTACCCTGACAGGATGCCGCCTGTGCAATGGAGTACACTTTTGAAATGAAGATAGGCAGATTTGAAACAGTTCAATAATTATCACTTATCAGGTTTTTATACATAGATACGTTTTCTATCAGTGGAAAGCTTGTCAAATTACAGCTCTAGCGGTCTTGAGATGAGTTGGAGATACCCGCAACAAAACTGAGATGGGTTTTAGACCCGTTTGAGACACTGGCAACAACTCTGTGACTGTTTAGGAAGAAAATTTGTCACACAAATCTTTTTAACATGAATGTTCAAAACTCAAGCAACAAGCATGTGAGCCTCTGTGACCTACGCAGACTAACTGAGAACCGTTGCAAATGTTTCGAGACATAATTCAAGACTACCTCGTGAATGCTGTGCATCAACTAGTTACCAACAGCTGCATGAGTGATACGGATATCATTTTTTTTTTAATTCTTGGTGGCAAATATGTTAAATAAAAACCTAGCATTTCTTGAAGGAATGCATATTGTCCACTGCCTTCCATGTCAGAGTTTTACACTAAGATCATCTTATACTGAGAAATGTTTTGGGTAAATCTTAAAAACAATGTAATGCACCGTCTCTCACAAAATGTTGCGGATGACTCTCAGCTAAAGCTACACCAAATTTTAGAAGATTATCTGTAAAACTGACAGAGTTGCAGCCATTTTTCTGTCAGAAAAGGTTGATTAGCTGTGGCAGTCATCTTAAATTAAGTTAACTCCAAAAGCTATTCAGTTGCAGTCGTGCATCAATGATTATTTTCTGAGTTTCACTAAAAATTGTCCACTGGTTCATGAGATATTTTGCTAAGAGACAAACACACTCAGACATAGGCAAAAACATTATTGCCCGCCACAGAATGACAAGCGATAATAAGATGTGAAAATATGTTTACTGAATTATTAATACTGTCGATTTTAATAAACCAGAAATTGATTGATGATTTTCCACAGTCTGAACTAATCTTCAAAAACCCTTTCAATAGAAACACTGAGGAGTTCACAGAGTGTCAGATTCTCACCACGCTGTAGTTTTTGCTGCAGGAATTCACCAGTTCAAGAGGAAGATGCCAGAACGGTACATCTGTGTCGGTCTCTGTCTCACAAAGGGAGCAGGGGGTCCTGTGGGCCATCTGTCCACGGAAGATCTGACAACACAAAGAAACAGAAACCTGTAAAGAAAAGTATTATTTACTAATCAAAACATTGTTTTGCTTTGATAATGGGAAGAAGTCTTTACATTTGCTGCACTGGGACTGGTAAGCCTTAAAATCCTCTCAAGGTATTCTGCAGGATCACACTGTTCAAACACTGAGAAGTGAAAAAATAAATAAATCTTCCTGGATATGTATTAATAAAACTCATCTGTAAATATTTAAGAAACAAAACATGTCTTTTTATCTCATAATTATTGATCCAAATGATTATTAGAGTTATTAAATCAGAGTTTAATCACTTATTGGATATAACAGTCCTTGCAGCTTTTT
>JAOXNZ010000199.1:12926145-12936671 GCA_028566095.1 Kryptolebias brasiliensis
AATTGTATGAGTAACTGCTGAATAAATGATGCATAAAAACTAACATGTTTCCTTTTTTTTACTGCAAAATCTCCAACTAATGCTAATAAAATAAAAGTAGCATCCCTTGAAGAAATGCATATCGCCCGCTGCTTTACATGGTGGAGTTTTACACAAAGTTTTCACCCCTTCTGTTAGAGCTCAGAATATATGTTGCGGATGACTCTCAGCTACTACTATGCCGAGTTTTAGCTCATTATCTGTAACAATGACGGAGTTGTAGCCATTTTTGTGTTTACTAATGTCGATTGGCTGTGGCAGCCATTTTGAATCAGGTTGACTCTAAAAGTTAATCAGTTGTAGATGCACATCCAATGATTACCTCCTTTGAGTTTCATTAAGATTGGTCCAGTGGTTCAAGAGATATTTTGCTAACAGATTGACTTACAAACACACACAAGCAATTACATAATTGGCCATGGGCAAAAAATTAAAAAACATTCAAATGAAGTCCCTTCTTTTCATTTTTGAGTCGCCATCCTCATTATTGACATGCAGGAGAGGATTTGTGGGTGCAGATATAAATGTGTAAAACAAAAATACAAATTTTAGTTTGGAGTTTAAAAAGCCCTTCTCCTGAGGATGAACCATAGAGGGTCATTTGAGCTGTCAAAATCAGTTTATTCAACTATTTAGAAATAGGACGTTCTTTGGTTTCAATGAAAATGTTTCTACAGCCGCCTGTGATCCTCTGGTACCACAGTGTGAACTCTGTTTAAATAAGTTTGACACTTCCTGTATGAAAGCAGAAGTGCCGCCATGGACGTCGCTGCAGCAGTGACGCACAGCGATGCGGCTACGCCGGCCGGGAGATGCGATCCAAGTGGAGACCAGGTCCTGTCCCGGGCTGAAGAGGAAGTCCTGGTAGGATCACTGAACAAAAAGCAACAAAGTTCAGTTCATACGTGTAACATCCCGCTACGAAGCTGCAGAGTATCTTGTTTGGAAGTTATCCTCACCATGAGTCACAAGCAGGAAGTGGGTTGTCGTCTTCCACAGGAGGAGTAACATCTGGATACAGACATAACCTCCTGTCTGGGCAAAACACTGAACCCTGGTATCCTTTTATCTGAGAAGACAAGAAGAAACACATCACAAAATTACATCTACAAATGATAAAAAAAAACAAAGAAGAACTGAGATTTGTGCTGAAAACCAAAAAAAACATTTTATTAATCATAATTCTAATTCTGAAACTAATCCAGTTAAAATAGGGTGATATGGGAGTTTCAACCTGATTTCTTACAACCAGGGAAGTCTTATTCTTCATCAATATAATACAATACAAGAAGATATGACAATAATACAATATGATCCAATACAATATAATATTTCTGCTTTAAAGTAAAGAGAATCAAACAAATAACGGGAGTTTTTATAGTCATGCTTAGACTTGGTCATCTTTCATCACACAGCAGAATGTAACATGATACAATAAAATAAAATGTTATATGATATGATACAATATGTAAGAAAAACAAACACAATCTACCACAATAAGGCATTGCACAATTTCAGTTAATAAAAAAATACATATTTATATGTTTATAAAAGGGTATAAATTAAACATAAATAAGATATCATGACAAAAAGGATATTATTAAATATATAAGGAATGATATTGTTGTCTTCAGGTTACTGACAACAAGTGTGAAGCATGAAAAAAAAACAGTTTCCCTTTACCACTAGATGTTTCCACATAAAAACCACTTTTCTTATATAGAGTGACTTGCAAAACATTTTATTTTATTAGAAAACAGTATTTGTTTAAATATTAATGTGGAATATAAAGTTTGGATTGTCATTAATATGATGCCCTTATTTGTGTTCATGTGAGTATTTGTTTAACAGTAACAAAGTGATGTGATAACAGGAGTGTGTATCCCCTGAGTGGTGTAAGGTAGCAGTTATTACCTGAATGGCGCCTCCTGCCGGACAGTCCACCCATCCAGAGTCAGACACCTGGATCTGGTACCGGTTCGGTCCAGTACACCTGTGTCTGTAACAGCGTCCCTCCACAGAGCTGCTGAGCTGAACAAAATGGACCTGAACCACAAGATGGAGGAAAGTGTAAATAACAACAAACAGCTGTAAAATTGTGTCCCTTTTTTTCTGCTCACTACAGTTCAAAATACCATCAGCTGACACTAAAAAATACCTATAAATACCAAAAAATCTACAGTTAATAGGGATTTTAAAACTACATGAGGTGATTGTTGTATTTGGGTCTTAACTTGTGAAGAACTGTGCTGAATTTAGTTTCATTCACTGTTATATATTCTACCAACATGCTTCTATTTGCTTGTTTTTTGGGATAAACTTTTTTTGTAAAACTGTGTTTATGCCTCCAAGCCTGACCAGGACTTCGTGAGAGAAGCAATGTGATTTCTAAGTTGAACCGTTTAAATAAATAAAAGGCAAATAAACAAATGCCTCTGACTTGTTGTCCTGTATTTTGGACCCCGCGCTCACTGAAGGGCCTCCATTGTTTGCTGTCCTGTTCAGTTTTAATCCCAGTAATGATGTAAAACCAACACACACACACACACACACCTGTCTGACGAGGCTGGAGAAGAAGCAGCGGCTGTTGAAGCCAAAAATCTCGCCGCTCACTTGGGCCGGCCATCTGAGATTTTCTTTTTTCCAGCACTCACTCTGAACAAGAGGGACAAATCATTCAAATAAAAGCTGTAATAGTGAGAATAAAAATGCTTTTAAAAGTTCAGGAAGTTTAAAACACAACTTATATGTGAATAATGCATTTAAAAGCAAAGGAGTTTATTGAACTATCAAAAAACTAGAATATAAATGGAGGAGGGGGGGTGGTGGTTTATGAGAGAAATCATCATTTACTCCATTCTGGATGGGTTTATAGATCCGACAGCCCTCCAGGTACGGATCAGTCTGGCACTCCCCCTTGTGGAGGTGAAGAAAATGACATCCAACGCCACTAAGAGCAACAAAAACAATTAGGCTGGAAATGCATAAAAAGTAAAGATTAAGTGATTTTTTTTTAACTCAAAGTCAGGATGATAATTTTACCTGCCAGTGCAGAAAAACGATGAGGAGTTGTCTTTGCAAGTGGACAGGGAGCCGAACATGGCTCCTTCACCTATTAGAAAATTGAACTCTCAAACTGTTTCAGCTCTTCTTTCATTAACTTCCATCTGTATATATTGATGAGTTTTGTTTCTTACCGTCTCCCCAGACCAGACTCTGTGCCCGGCTCTGGTGGACTCTGTACCATCCTGTGTCCTGCAGGGCAGCTAAGGTGACCGGGTCGATCCGGACTGTGGTGGGATCCCCCAGCACCGCCGTCATGATGGACCCCTGCAGGACCCGGGACTCCCAGTGAGAGGAACCTCCGCCCGCAGGGGCATCCTGAAGGACAACTGAATCAGCCATGTGGGAGTGTGAAAGGAGAGAATCTGAGTTTGTATTCTATCGCTGGCTGTTGAACCTAAACCCCTCAGTACCAGGTTCTCCAGAGGGCCCCCGAGTTCTGGATCAGTGGACACCAGGTGTCTCTGCAGCGCCGAGATGATGGACGGAGTGTAAATCCTCACCTGTCCTGACCCATCTGAGTGAATCGCTTTACCTCGAGGAGAACATAGAGCACCACCTTCATGCAGGGTTACAGGAAAAAAAAAAGTTTTTGAGCTTAAATCATTTTGTTTTTGCTCCATTAAACTGAGACACAACCAAAAGCAGCTGGCTAAAAAGAAATTCACAGCTGCTGATCTGCTGTTAGTAACCACCCTATAAGAGACTAAATGATAAAAGCATGTAAATAAATGCATCTAAAGACCTTGATAGGAGGATGAACAGTCTCGCCAGGTGCTGAAGAGATCCTTAGAGAAACCAAGTGCATGAAACAACTCATGAATCACGGTCTGAAACGCATTAATTAGATCCATCCGTCAAATCTTGACGTTAGCTGTTCAAAGAAATCCTTTTCTGTGATTAGAAACATGAATGATTCCAACCTGTACGGTAGTCTGGTGGCTGTAAGTGTCTCCTGTTAGTCTGTCCCTGCAGAGGACCACCACACCAGCCACAGGCCGTCCCCAGGGGCCTGTCTGACAGTGGACCGCGTACGCCAACACCTTCGGCTACGTGAGCAGGAAAGAACAAGAAACTATTAAAGCTACAGAAACGGCAGCGTGGAAGCTGAGTGACTTTACTGAAATTTGGTAAAGAAAGAATTTCTATTTGAGTTATTGAAGTTAAAACAAGAAGAGAAGCTAAAACTCAGTAAAAACATAACTAAAAGCTAAAATGAGCAAAACTGCAGTGAACAGCTAAAATTACCAAAACCTTAGATACCAGCTAACATTGACAAAACCGTAGCTTAAAACTAAATTAGCAAAGCCATGGCTAAATGCAAAAATGAGCAAACCATAGAGAATAAAATTAGCAAAACAAATAACAAATACAATTTGTTAAACAGTAGCTAAAAGCTATATGTACCAAAACTGTAGCTAAAAGCTAAAATTAGCATACCCAAAGATAAAGCTAAAATTAGCAAGGTAGTAGCTAAAAGCAAAAAGGAGGATAAGAAGACAAGAATAGAGCAAGTATGCTGAAGAAGATTTAATGTTTTTAAAAGAACTGAAGACATCTTAATGTATTTCTGTGGGATTTTTTGTAAATGAAGTTAAATAAATAAACAAATATTAAAGTTGTGAATACTAAAAATTGTAGCAGACTTCTAATCAAGCTGAATGTTTTGATTCATTAATGGCTGAAACAGAAGAGTATACAGAAGTGTTTAAGTAGCAAAAACAGTACGGAAAAATAAAAAAACAGGAAAACAATGTGAATGCTGGATCAGCTTTCATACAACAACATATAAACACTAAATAGCTGCAACTAAATTGTACTGCTGTAGAACCCAAGGACTGAGTTTAATGAACGTAACATGTTAATGCAGAAAGAAATTATGAACAGTTTTATCACAACATGAGTTCACTGTTTCTTAAATTTAGAATTCAGCCAAAAGAAAAACTCTGCCTAATTATTAGGACCAACAGACATTTTGGTTCTGAGAAACAATCTTCAGGCGTGTGTTGTCAAGGATCTGAGCGTTTACCTCAGCTCTACATTTATCAGTGGCGTGTACGCTGACGTAAAGCAGGAAGTCGGTGTCGGGGAGTCCGGCTCCTTCAGGTCTCAGAACAGTCCTGTGAGGAGAATCAGCTTCTGGGTAAATATCACATCCAGACAGGTGATCATCTGGGACCTGTTCATTACAAGGAAAGTCTAAATACTAGGACAATACTAAAGCAGTGCAAATATTCCACTCTTAATAAAAAAAAATGTGATGCTTACGGTCACATCCAGACACGTCTCAGTTCTGTAGTTTTTGTTGGCTCTTCCACACCTGTGATGTGAACAAAATACGAGAGAAAAATTAGATATAATTTATTTATTAACCTTTATTTAACCAGGCGAGTCCCATTGAGATCACAGATCTCTTTTTCAAGGGCCTGAGCCTGAAGGCAGCCTAACATGCAGTATGGAAGTATTAGTGCAAAAATTAACTTAATAACAAACAAATCTAAAAGTAAGCCAGATGTGTGTGTCTGGATGATCTGAGCCACACACACACACGGATACACACCTGTTGTAGTTGATGGTGTTTGAATTCTTCCAGAGGAACTTGCAGTATTTGTTGATGTCTCTGCTGAGCAGCAACGGCCCTACAGTTCTGTTCACTGTTAGACAACTCATGTTAGCTTTTTTTTTAATAAGTGTGTGTGTGGGTGAGTGTGTGTGTGTGTGTGTTGTGTATTTGTAACCTGACAGTAAAGAAGACACCACCCTCACAGCCTCCTCCACTGCCGCCTCCAGCCTTTCCTTCTCGGTCTCTGACAGGGTCTCGGTCTCTCTGGGAGTCCAGGTCTTTATCCTGATCGGCTGTGGGGGGCTGGAAGCAGTTGGGCCTAACGTTCCCAGAATGCCCCTCTTCTTCACTGCGAACCTTCTCTGTCTGGTTTGATGTTCAGAGGTCGGCAGGCGCTCCGGCCCGGCTTGAGCTCTGATTCTGGGCCGGCTGAGCGGCTGTACGAGCGCCGCTCTCACCACTCCGACCTGAGCTTGAACCTCATCAAAAACACACTTCTGCAGGACTCCAGGAGGTTCAGCCAGCAGCTCTGTGACTACCAGCAGCAACCACACCCAGACACTCTGAGGGAAGAAAAGCTCTTACTACTACGACTGGTTCGTTAGTTTGATGTTTCTCATGGTTTCTCAACAAACAGCAGAGATAAACTAAATATCCACCAGGGAATTTTCAGCATAAAATTAAAATAATGGCTCACTCCAGACAAACTCATTCCTACCACATTTCCTCCCTCTGCTGCTGTCTTGCTCTACTCTCCCTGTTTGTATTTGTAAATATTTCTATCATTAACGTGTTTTTCTTTGTCTTTCTTCCAATAGAAACTACACCTGGACCCGTCATTCTTTGTTTGTCTGCATCTCTTTCCTGTCCTCTCTAACCTCAGCCAGTTGAAGCAGATGGCCGCTCATCCTGAGCCTGGTTCTGGTTCTGGTTCTGCTGGAGGTTTCTTGCTGTTAAAAGGGAGTCATTTCTTCCCACTGTCGCCAACATGCTGCTCAGGATGGGAGATCGCAACGAAGTGAAGATTCAGCGCAATCTCCTGGCTTCCTTAGATAGATAACCTTTACTCATTTACTTTCATAATGTATATGAATGTTGTTGTACAGCGTCCTGAGATGACCTTTATTGTGACTTAGCGCTTTATCAATAAACTGAACTGAACTGAAATTTGAAAAGATGGTCAAATTTATACGCGAGCACATAATTGGTTGTGTATCCAGGCCAACATGTAAAGAATTAAACTAGCAATCCTTGAAAGAACGCATATCGCCCACCGCCTTTTATTCCAGTTTTAAACAAAGAGCTCACCTTTTCTATGAGCACTCAGAGTATATGTTGGCCATGACTCTCAGCTACTACCACACCACATTTTAGCTCAGTATCTGTGAAACTGACCGAGTTAGAGCTATTTCTGTGTCGAAAAAAAGTCTAAATTTACTGAGTTGACTCCAACAGCTGTAGAGATAAAGAGCTACTCTACATCCAATGATTACTTTCTGAGCATTTCAGTAGAATCCAATCAGTGACTCACAAGATATTTTGCTAACAAACACAAAGGTAATTATTTCCTGCTTTTTGTGCTGACAGGTGATAACAATTCAGTTCTTTATTTCTTTCAGAATATTCCTAAAATGTGGAACATACTCCAACAGGTAACTGAATAAATATTGCACTATATTTATATTTAGTTCAAATCCTGCTTGATAAAAAGCTTTCAGTTTTTCCACACGGTTTAACTTGTTGAAATAATGAAGGTACAGACATCTTTAAAGTAAAAATCCACATAATAAAATGTAACACATACACTGTTTCTATAGGCAAAAATCAGTGCTTATTTGTAGGCCTGTTGAATTTAACAGTCTTGATATTCAGTGTTAATTTAATGGTATCATACAAACAATGAAAACTTATTTTACTTACACAAAAATGATTTCCATCTAGAAGCTTTTGTTTCGTTTTGTTTCGTTTTTTCTACTGGAGGCAAAGATTGAAATCTATCATCAATCAGTTTGTGAAGAAAAGTTTTCTTTTAGTTCCGTTTAAAGATTCTCACAATCAGGTTTTAGTTAAAGCAATTAAATTCCTTTCAGCTCCGACGCTCAGTTTCTTTCTCCAGTCATTTATCAGACATAGTGAAGACCTGGGTAGCTCATTCTTGTAATTTAGTGCGGTAGTTAATACACATTTCTGACTAACTGCTACACACCTAAAGTATAATAAACTTATGATAACAGAAACGAAGTACCTTGTGTCTGACTGCGACGTTAGTCCCTCCATGTGGTCTCATGTCTCAACATAAAACACAAAGCTTCTCCGTCGAGAGCTTCTAGCAAAGTCTGTCTTTTCCCCAGAACCTAGAAGAGTTCACATATCAGTCTGTGAATTTCCTCAGGAATACAAAGCACAATGCAACGACTCTTTCAGGTACTGTAAAATAAATCCCCACCCCCCCAACACAAAAACAAACGACGCGTCAAAAATAAAAGTGCAAATCGTTTAATCTCAGCCACATTTTTACTTATATACAGTGAAGTTGACCTCATTAAACCATAAAATCACTTTCTCTTTTATTTATCTAAGTACAATGCAAATTTGAAAACTTTTGGCTACTCCACATCGACCCTAATACATTCAACAAAGCAAAAAGAACAACTTAAAGGAGAAGAAAAAAAAAAAGAAATCTGTATTTCGAAATAAAAACACCATAAAATGTACGATATTAACACGAATGGCACATTACAAGTCTCCTGTGTCAAACTTTATCGAAAGCGGTAGTCCTGTGAGAGTTTGAGGTTTTTTTTGTGAATTTAGGGCCCTCTTTATCACCGGGGTCCCCTCCTCTTCCTTTGCACACCACACACACACACACACACCCACCCCCACACACCAACACACACAAATCACAAACCAGGCATGAAAGAGATTGTCTTCTATAACATGTACCTTTGTAGATTACATTCATTCACTTAGGAAGGATTTACTGATGTGCACTAAAACTAAAGGTTCTCGAAAAGTTATTGCCAACTTGAGAGTACACATGCATTTTTTTGTTTGTTTGTTTTCGTAATAAAGCCACTAAAGTGTTGATGGTGTGAAGAAAATACTAGCCTGCGTGTGTGTTTCTGTGTGCAGCGCGACTCCTACAGGAAACACCTCAAAAGGCACTTAAACGTGGGGAAATACTTCATGTTCTCAATCTAAAATCAGACTGGATGCAAGTGGCACGAGTGTGCCGAGAGGATCCGCACGCGCAGTCACACGCCACGGTTGATCCAAGACTTCGAATAAAATGAATTCACTCAGCCGCAGTCATTCAAACGCGATTATTTCAGTGCGACAGTCACCTGCCTCAGTGTCTGGATAGGGAAGATCCTTCTGTGCAAAAGCTTTGCGTCTCTGCGCAGCGGTAATTAAGTGCACGCCCAACACTCAGCTAAAATTGGCTTCGACAGACATCTAAAGGTGGTTTTTAGGGAGATTTCTTTGTTTTGAAAACAGCCCAATAGGTGGTTCCAAACGTCAGCAAATCAGCTGAAAGCAATTTCAAAAGGCACCAGACTCGCACAGAGAGGAAGAGTCTTGCTGTTCTGTGCTCAAGTCCCAACACATGGACTGGGTGTCAGTTTTTGGGGTGGAAGGGAGAAAAACAACAAAACTAATCATAAAAGTGTGGTACTGAGTGAGGAAGTCATTCAGGTGAGCATGGGCACATCGTCCTCTGAGGTGGTGTCTTCAGACAGCGGGATAAGCAGCACCTCGTCGTCTGAAGAAGAGGAGGAGAAAGAAGGAGAGGCAGACAGAGGCATGGAGTTAGTGGAGGAGGAGGAGGAGGAGGAAGAGGGTGAGGCTCTGAAGAGGGAAAGACTCAGGCCTAGAGTTTGGAAGATGGAGGCCAGGGAGGGGCTGCTTGGAGGGACAGCGACAGGAGGGGTTTGGGCAGCGTCCAGGGTAGGAGCTGGGGGGGCATATGGAGGAGGAGGTGCAGAGGAGACGGGCGGTGGGAGCAGCGGCAGCAAGGGAGGGAGCGCCTCCTGCTGCTGATGCTCCGTCTGAACCAATATGCCGAGTTTCTGGGCCACCGGGTGATTGACCGCCTCCACCGACACCGTCGAGGACGAGGATCTGGCAGGCGAGGACTGAGCCGCCTCCTGACCGGACGGAGCAGAGTTGGGCTGCTGTTGGGTGGAGCTGGAGGTCTGGCTCGGCCTGGAGGAAGTCCTGGGGATGAGACCCCACCTCCTCATGCGGCGGACGGCACGGCGGACGAACCGGGGCCTGCGTCTGCGGTGCGGGGAGTTTTGGGTGTCCTGACGGAGGAGCTGAAGGATTCCTCTCAGAGAAAGAGACGACGTCTGACACAGAGGAACACAGAAAAGAGCAAAACGGTTAAAAATAATCCAACGATGGGATAAAATCTTCAGACTGGGAAAGGTTTTTATTCACAAAACATAAATGATGAAGTCTAATAAACATCACGGAGGCATTAGATGTTTTATTCAGTTATAATCAGTCACCTTAAAGTGAACTTGTGTCACAGAAAATTAACTTTATCTGCAAGAGGAACGCACGAGTCCTACACACACAGCACCACTATGATCACAGTGAGGGTTAACGAGCGCCAGGATCTCCCTATTTTCAGTTTATCGTATCAAAGGTTTCATTAACATTTTCCATAAGTGCATTTATTTAATTTAAAAGCCCGAATTGCAAAAGTGCACTGAAGTTTGTTACGTGTGAGCAGCACATCACATACAGTGTAACCAACACGCTGCAAGCTGGAGCACCACACACACACACACACACACACACACACACACACACACACACTGCTCACACACATAAAAAGGTAAACGTAGAAACT
>JAOXNZ010000199.1:12945497-12956962 GCA_028566095.1 Kryptolebias brasiliensis
GGAGAACATGTAAACTCCACCCAGAAAGGCCCCAGGCCAGGATGAGATCCTGCAACCTTCTTGCTGGGAGGCAACAGATCTAACCACTACGCCGCTGTGCCACCCTTTTAAGGAAGTTTTTAACTAAAAGAAAAACAGGAACTCAAAACTCATTATTTTTATATTTTATTTGACTTCCCCTTTAAAGAGGGGTGGCTCCAGAAAGTTTTCAAAAAGAGTGGCCAGATGGGGGGGGGAGGCATCAGTCTCGATGTGGTACACCAAATTCAAAAGCCATAACAGAATTTCAGGTTGTTCTTTTAATGCTTTTGTCTCACATGGGGCATTTTAACAAACACTACAACACAGGAGTAAAGGAATCCCCTTCTGATATAGCGTACTTCTACTTTTATTTTTATTTTACAGTTAAAATGACTAATTCAGTACAGTACGGTCACTATACTCAGCTCACTGAAACGTCTCGAGACCCCGCCGTTTGATATAAAGACATTGGCTTTCTGCACCTAAATATTTTTATTTTTATGTTTAACTGTTGTCTTTATTCAGGCAGACGTCATCTGTTTGTGTGTGTTTATGTGGTTCTACTCATCCCCCAAAGAGATTAGGAGAAATTAAACCCACACCAAACAAAAGCTCGGGACTCATGGAAATGAGACAGTCTGGTGGAGGGGGGGGGCCAGCGGGGTGGCCCTCGCCCCTCCCGGCGCCCCCCTGGTGGCGCCCCTGCAGGGAAAATGAGTTTTTATTTCCCATTTTGCTCCTCTTTCGGGGAGTAGGTGACTGTGTGCGGTGTTTAGGGCACAGGTTAGCCTGGAAACCCGGGGACTTCATTCCCGTTGTTGGGTCAGACGGCGCGCGCGCGCAGCCATGGTGGATAAATGACGTGCGCACATCTGGAGGAGGATCCTGAAGAAAACCCGTCTCTGGGTCTCCGTCTCTGTCCGGACCACGTCCACACGGGCTGCAGACAATCCGAACCGAAGCTAAACTGTGACGCTTTAGTTTACAGAACATCGTTCTTACTTTTTTTTTACGCTTTCTGTGTTTTTTTTATTATTATTAATAATAATAATATTGTTCCGCTCTGACTCCAGTGAATTCCCAGATTTGCGCAGGGATCGGTCCATGTGGAGACCATTAACGCTTTCCGCCACGTTTTAAAGTCGATTTAGCTTTTTTTTTTTATTATTCTTTTATTCCTCCTGCAGCTGTAGTCTGAGAGGACGGATTGCTGTAGTTTTCTGAACTTTTTTGTTTTTGTTTTTTGAGGAAAAGCGTTCGCAGAGAACCAGAATGCTGCTGACACTGGCCTGCTGCCTCTTCTGCTCCTCCTTCACTTCTGTCACCGCAAATGTGCTCAGAGCTCAGGTAAGAGACGTGGAGAACAACCTAAATTCACTTTAAACAATTCATAATTGATGCATACATTAATTTCCTGCCGTGGCACTGAGGTATGCTTTAGTCTCAGTTCAGCAAACTCAGCTGAGTCTCTTTGTTCTGAGGGGGGAAAAAGGGGAGGGTTAATGGGTTTCATCTGCCTTTGTGGAGACATCACACCAGAAAGCTGATCTGCCTTCACGTGCAACAAACTGGTCATGAAAGCCTAGGCCTCTGGATTCACTAAAGTTCAGTTTAGTTTGCGCATAAACATTTTCCATCGCTGGGTCTTGTGCAATGTGGCAAATATTTGGAGCTCCTCTGGACTCCAAATATTGATTTTTTTCCTCCCTGCTCTGCAACAAAGCACCAGGAGCCCAGGAGGGGATTCATTTGGAGTGTTTCAAACAGGCCACAATCTGTGGGCAAGAGAAGATGTGAGGTGTTGTTTTCTTTCTGGAAAAAGGAAGGATGTGGCATATTTCAAAAAAATAAATAAATAAAAAGGCCAGGAATTTGATTCACGGACCAGATGGTCAATTTGCTGACAAAAAATAAATAAATAAAGGAGAGAGAGACTTTTACAAGATTCTGTGTTGCAGTTTCAGGATGCACAAAGGAGCCAGATGAGACCTTAGTCACTGACCACAAGTTTTTGGCGTGTGAGTCAAACCAGACGAGGTGGATAAGTCAGAGTTTACAGGAGTCCTGAGGCGGCAGTGATGAATGTCTGTAAACAAAGTGAGGAAAAAAAAAAACAGCAGAGTTGGTCCAACATCTCCAGCATCTCTGCAGGAGCGACGCGATAATGATAACGTCCAGTGCAGGTTTTATTGTGACACACATCAGATTTAAAAAAAAAAACAACATGATGCTGTCAGACACAACACTCAGAGGAGAGGCTGTAATTACAGGTTCAGGGTTACCTCATCACGTAAAACCTGTGATCAAAAGCTCGACTCATCTCCGTGTGGGGGAAAGTAGACTAAACTGGACCTGGACTGGTGGGGGATTCAGAGACAAAATGACAACTGAGTGGCATACACGAGTCACTGAAAGGGAAGAGAAACTCCTACGAAGAGGTTTGAAGGGAAAGGAAAGTTGAATTTAGATGAAGAAACAGGAATTGTGGGGTTTATCAGTGTTGGTTAACATGAAAAAAAAATCCCTCTGTGACTTCATGCCGACGAGCCAAATGTGCCTAATCTGTATTTAAAGAAACGAGAAGCTCCGCCATGATGGAAATAAGTCATTTTTTATGATTCCAATAAAAAAATTAACTCTCTTCTTCTTCTTATTGTAACAGTTCCGATCTTTGGAAGTGGGGTTCTTGGGAAAAGTTATGAACAGTTAATATGTTATTTGTTGTAGACAGCTCTTTGAATGACCTCAGTTTGGACAAATAGTTTAATTCTGACAGGACTGACAAGCTAACATGTAAAGGCAGTATTTCACTGGGCTGCGACCGCAGACACTAATTTGTGACTAAGAATTGCAAGAAAATCGGCTGGTTTTTTTTTCATCAGATTCTGAGCTTTTGCCACCAAGCGACCAGCGAACCGTGTGGCCAGTTTGTGAAAACCCACATTTATAATTTAGTCTTATTGAAGTACACTTATGAAATGAAGATAGGTAGTTTTTTCAAATAAATATTTTAAACCTGAACACGTATTCTGTCAGAGGAGAGCTCCCAGAATACACCTATAGTGCTGGTGAGACAGGTTTGGAGACACCCATGACGACTATTTTGAGAGAAAATTTGTTGCACAAATTGTTTGAACGTGGTTAAAATTCAAGTTATAAGACTGCAAACCTGATGGCAGTGAGCCACTTTGGTCTTAGCCCCACTTGTTTTTGTTAGCTCGTCAGAATTTGACTCTATTTTTCCAAACTAAAGCTGCTCAAAAAGCTATCTACAACAGGTAAGGTATTAACTGTTCATAACCTTTCCCAAGAACCCCACTTCCAAAGAAGTGTCCCTTAAAGTTGCGCTGCAGCATCTGTTTTCATTCACCTTTTTGGGTTTTTTTTTGCTTTGTCAAACTTTTCTTAACTTAAGTAAGAAAGCTTAGTTGGACTTTGTGAGTAAAGGAAGCGGGCAGCAATGAAAACAACAAGTCTTATAACAGGAACTCTGCATATCTGGCTACAAAAATATGTAAAAAAAAAAAAACAGTTGGAGGCCTTCCATTAGCATTTGGAAACATGTGTTTCGTGATCCCAGAGATCTGTTCAAACCACATCTGGGTTCAGTTTCTTTTTATCACAACTGAAGTAGCTGATGATGTAGCATCAAAGATCTGCTGAGTCCTGCTTTGACAGGCAGCCGCCGTCGCTTAGGAAATGTGAAAATAATCATCTGGATCTGCTTTAATTGGAAACTCCTGGACTTCCAGTGAGGCTTATCTGTGCTCTGTTTCTAGGAAAATATTCCACCTTAAAGGACTTTTATTTTAATTTTTTTTAACTCAGTACCATGAAGCTTATGACGGCAGAGCTGCAAGTTTAACGTGCGTTTCTTTCACAGTTTGGATCCAAGTTTGCATTCCTGCTGCTTTTAGCTTCACATGCTCCGATTTGCTTGAGGTGTCCAGATGTGCTGACACAACATCTGGTGTGAGCACCTTGTAGTAAAAACACAAGAGGTTAACTTCAAATCAACCATCAGCTTAAAGTATTTCAAATAAAGACTTTTGAGCTTGTTAAAAATAAACCTTACCGCTGCAGAGTTTTGCTCCAGTAAATAGATGACTTCTAAGGAAGTCTGAACTGCAGATCAGAACATTTCTGACCTGTTGCTTACTTTAAATCAAACCTTTAGGACATTTTAAATATGCTTCGTGTTTCTGCTGGTATCAACTCAAGGACCTAACAGGAAATCACAATCAGCAGCAGATTCCTTGGTGTTTGCACCTTTTCAACACGCATTTGAAGCCAGCTTTAGAACTACAAAGACCATACAAAGGTTCTTATGGTTGTGCTTTACGTTTGAAATGATTTTTTATTACTTTGTAAAAGCAGCTAACGCACACACAATCAGAAGTGGAGTTCTCCCCTCCAGACTGAAAATTTAATGGCTAAAACTGATTATAAAAACTGATCAATCGGCTGTTTTAGCTTCTGGAAAAACAGAAACAAGGACAGAGAAGAAAAATAACTTGTTTATAGTCAAATCAAATAATAGTTTCTTCTTCTTTTCTGGGGTTTAGTTTTAGATTTGTCTCGTTCTGACTACTGCCTGTAATCACACCTATACCTTTTTAAGCAACATTAAAAATAGCTTTGAATTTGCCTTCCTGTTATTTGTTATGGCTGTTAAAGCCAATACTTCATACAGTATTAAGTCTTTGGACTGGTGCTTTACCACTTCCTAACCGAACTGGAGTTACGCAACTTGTTGTGTTTGTGTGCACAAAAATGACATTTGAAAACAAACTGGCAGATTAATTTGCCGAATCCTCAGAGGTTTTCAGTCCAGTATGGAAATACGGACAACAAACCCTTGACTTTTAGGTTTTTTTGGAAGTACATCTGCGGGAATAAAAGCTCTGGGCACTTTGACTGGAAATGCAGCTGAGGTGGAAAATAACCAGGCACGTTCACTTAAATATTTTTATCCAATACGTTATTCTGTTACTTATTCCCCTTCGTAAGGTTTTACGTACTTAATATATTATTCCTGTATTTCACAAAACACGTCTTTTTATCATTTAGCATAAAGTCTGCGTGTCAGAAAATGGCGTTGAAAGGTTTTGTTAAGAAATAAGATGTACACAGCAAAACGATTATAAAGTAGAGGTGGACTGATTTAAGGTTTTTTATTGGCCGATTCTGTTACCAAGGCAGCTGATAGCCAGTTTATGAAACCAATTTGTTTGCTTGTTTTTGACCCATAAATATAACTGTTTATTATCTATCCACTGCTGTCTAGATTCTGAAAAATGAAAAAATGTGATTGCCTGTGATTCAGCCCTGGGGTCTGATGCAGATCAGTACACATTCTGTGCTACAGGTTATTGAAGGCTAAGAATGCAGCTCCGAGCACAAAGTTATTCTTATTTCATTTCTTTGCGATAACATTTTCCATCCAACTGATGGCATTTTTAAAGCTCTGAAAGACAGACCCTAAAGCTTTACAATTTACACTAGTAAATATAACATTGCTGTTAAAAGTTGGAGTTATATTCTCGTCAACTTCCTTTAAGGTTTGCTGGTGTTGTACTGAAAAAAAGCCCCCTTGCCATAAAAGACTCCCCTATCGAGGAAAACAAATTGACTAAAGGGTGTAATGTTGAATGTAACAACGCTGTGCTGCCCACAGATGGGCCTGACTGATAATTACCTTACTCGAGTGTGGGCGATGACAAATGTTTAAACATTTGCAAAAATCGACCAAATTAATCATCTGACTGATCAGTTGGTCTACCTCTACAAGGGCGCTGTCTGCATACCTGATCATTTGACACAAGAAGAAATTATCAGTCTGCTCAAGGAGAAATACAGGCTGTTTTGTTTTGCACAGCATGACGGAAAAATACAGCATAAAGGTTACATGAGTACATCAAACATCATTGAACATTGTATTTTGCTATCATACTCTGTTACACAGGTCATAGATTTAAATACTTTTTGACAGTACTTGTGTTTTATGAGCAAAGTGTATGATATAAAAAAATAAAAGTACTGATCCTGTTTTAAAATTATTATAAAGTACAGTTAAACAAGTTGCTTTTAGCCTGTGCAACATATTTGTTGTCACTATTAATAAAATCAAGTTTTAGTTAAGATGACACTTCTTAAAGTCTGAAAAGTTGATTTTCTAATGTTAAACCTCTTAATGATATATTCCCAACTTATCAATCAATCATAGCTGTCAGATGTGTAAAAGGTCAAACTAAACTTAGAATACTTCTTGTGAAATGTCATAAAGAAGTGTAAAACAGAATTAGGGGAAAGTACTCGTGTTCATCCAAACTATGGCTAAATGTGGTATTTCTGTGAAAAGATCTGTGTATTTCAAGAGCAGAAAACATGTTTTAAAGGTGGGTAGCTTACTGTATATAAGATCACCACTGTACGGTATTAGTTTAAAACCATTTTATAATTTCCAGAAAAAGAAACCAACATTGAGTGACTGAATGATCTGACCAGTTTGACGAGGAAAGAAAAAAAAAAGTGGAAACCATATTTTATGGTATTTTTATGAGTCCTAACTAGGTCAGAAATGCCAAGAAATGAAGGCAACATGAAATTCAGCAGAGAACTGTTTTTCCGTTGGCACAGAGCGACAGGAACAACTGACTCAAGTCCTTAAATTTAAATAAAGCCACGGTCCAAACCCCTCTGTCTTTAATGTAACTCTGTTTTAGATCATCCTCTGCTGTCCCTGACCCTCCTCTACAGTTTCTACAGCTGCGTTCAGAAAAAGAAAAAGAAAACGTTCAACAAAGTTCTGAGGAAGAGTTGATGAGACCTTGTTAGTGCTATATGAACACCAGTCTGTGAGATAAAAATGTTCAGACATCCACTCATCTTTATTTTTATTTTCTCTGCTTTTTTTTTTTCATAGAAAAGTTCAACGTGGTGCGTTCTGCTTTCTTATAAAATGTTCTCATCCTGTTTTTAATACAAGATCTATAAATATGCATGAATTTTCTTTTCTTCATCTTCTTTATGACCATTAAAGGAACTTGCGGTTAGGTGCTTTTTATTGTGCATCAAAAGGACAATTCACAAGAACTTGAGTCATCTTGTGTTGCAGTATAGCAGCCACTCACGCGTCCAGTAATGGGTGATGATACCTCACAACGACATAATAAGCTGCATCGCTGTCGCAACTTGCGGTTTTAACTTCTGATTTTATTAGCAGTGGGGCACAACATATTTAGCATGCTGAGGGTTGTAGGCCTGTGCTAGTTTTCACATCTTTATTTATTGAATTTTGGACTTAAATGTTGCAAATCTCCCAAAAAGAATTGAGGTTCAGGTTGGGTTTAGCATAGAAAATAGTAAACATTGTACAAACAATGGAAGGAGACTGGTGTTGGTGAATATAACCAAAATAAAAAGGTAGAAAAAGGTTTTTAAAATTAGCGTCCTGGAGAAAAGACATGTATTCAGTAACAACTGAGCTTTTGTAATATTTGGTAACTTTAGTTGTAATAAATCAAAAGATTTAAAGAAAGAAAATAATCGGTGGGTGGGTTTATGGATGGATGAACAAGTGTGAGTAAAAATATGTGAATGTTGTAAGTAGCAGTTTATGCAAAAACATTCACCATTTTATTGAAAAAAAGTCATATGTGAGGTCAGAGTAGGGTTAACAGAATCCCTACCAAATGTACATCAAACCGGCCCTGTTTCTGTGCTTGTCTCAATATATTTTAGACCACGCGTCACTGTAAAACCTAGGGCTGTGTTTACCGAAGCAGCACTCGGCCCTTTGACCACACATGGCTGTGTAGTAAGCTAACCGGCCAACAATGGCAGCCATGTACAAGTCTCAATAAATAGAAGCTTTGATGGAGGCTGCTGGAAGTTCCAAGGAGGAGGGGTGCATGCTGGGATACCTTCAGGGCCAACCGGAGATGGCGGCGGCGGTGTGTGGAGTAGTTTGGGACTACTAAAGAGAAGTGGAGGTCTTTACAGCACGGGGGGTGGGGGGGGGGTTGTGTTTTTATAGAAGCAGACGCGTCACCACTGGAGCCACAGGACACACTAGCAGCAGTCAGCCCAGAGGCAGAGAAAGTAAACTTATGAGAGAGTCAGTGGGTGAATCAAATTTACTAGATGCTTAAATAATCCTGAAAAATCCCGAAGAACTTGCTAGACCTAACAGAAAGATGGAGAGAGGAGGAATAAGGTACCTCTCTACAGCTTGTCATAAATGACCCTTGTTCTCTGGCCTCGCTGCCCACCATGTGACCAACAGCGGCTGTGTGTGCACCGGTTTGTATACTGGAAGGCTTTGGTAGTCGGGCTCGTTTTTCAATTTTCCATCCCTCCCCCTACTTTTTGGAGGCAGGCCTGGAGAGAAAACCAGCACATATGGTGGAACAAGAGAGATATCTGAGGTTTAGATTATGCTAACAAAGGAATTTCGGGGTAATTCGACCAGCTTCATTTGTGGTGGAGATGCAAGCGTGTGTTAACTCTGTGTGAGCAAATGAAAAATTAAAAACACATTTTAAATTAAAACAGATCCTTTGCTGCTCAAAAAAAAGAAAAAAGAAACACCAGCTTTGTAGTTACATAGCTGCAGGCAGATATTGAAACGGCCAGCTTGGCTTTTATAGAGCGCTCACATCTTACAACAAATTAAAGAAAGCTAACTAGGTATGAGCAACATTTAGCTCCCATAAACCTCATCATTCATTTTTAGGCTGTGTAGGCTAATTAAAACTGTATGCAACTTGATAACTTCAGAGACTTTAACAAATAAGACATGAGACGGAGAGGGTTAGGCTAGCTGTTTTGTTCATTTTCTGTTTTTATGCTAAGCTAACGGTCTTGTAGCATACACAGGAGTGCCATTTTTGAGCATGTTACCCACAATCCTAAAATCAGTTTTCCTTTAACAGTACCTCAGTCCAATATTAGACCACCAGCAGTGTATAAAAGGCTAACTTTCATGTGAAAACATAATAAATAGTGGTGGTTTAGCTGACACATTAACAGAGGGCAACAGACATAGATGGGATCATGGAAGGTCACGCTTTGGAGAACTCAAATGTTGCTGAAAATGTTACTTTTTCCACCATTTAAGTTGCCAGTTGTCTTTGGCTACAATTGTCTAGACAGAGATCTGGGTCATTGTTTCTAAAATGACATCAAGGTTTGCAGATTGTGTTTTATTTGGCTTTAGTTCCTCTCTCAAGCAACCATAGAATCCCACAACAAAGTTTCCTTTAACGAGTGTAACATAAATCGTCGCACCATTTGAGGACTTGGTGTTGCTTTTACAAGTTTGTAAATGGGAAATTGCCACGGTCACAGGAAAATTAAAAAGAAATATATAAATTTAGCGTGGTGAGTTCAGTTTATGTTGGCTGCTTTCGGGACAGAAGGTTGACTAGTCAGCTTAGCGCACACACAGACACACACACACACACCCTTTGTCTTTGTGGAGCACCGTGAAGTTTGTGGTGTACAGATGAGCTCAGAGAAGCAGGTCCAGACAGACTCTGAAAATTGTCAACGAGCAAACAAACATAAGTTCATGCCTTTTTTTTTTGCAGACTACGATGATTTTGATCTGTCAGGTGTTTTTGTCTCCTCGTTTTTGTTTTTCCTGGCACAGCTAACACAGAGCAGCACATATGGTGGAACAAGAGAGATATGCTTGATGCAAATATGTAAATCAGACTTTGATACAGCAGTATTAAATCCTAGACTTATTCGAATTGGGAATATTATTGTTTTAAATAGGAGTTATTTTAAGTAGTAAAAACCTATCCAACCAATTATCCATCCAATTATCCATCCATCCATACATCCATCCATCCGTTCACTGCTTATTTTCTTGCTGGTGCCTATCTCCACTGGTCACAGGTAGACAGGTGGGGTATAGCCCAGACAGGGCACCAATAAACAACCCAACTTGATGATTTTTAATAATTTACTATTAAATATGTTAATCAAAAATCTCATGGGACTGAGACAGTTCCTCTCACCATAGTGAAACATCAAAAATGTCTCCTGTAATGATAATGATAACAAGATTTTTAGGTCCCAATTGCTTATCACACCAAAACACCAGTATTTGTATTCAGTTTAGGTCAACAAAAAGCTAATTACCTGATCCTCCAACAAGGTTCTCATCATTATAAAAAGAAAAAAATTACACTAAAGTTTTGTTAATCTCTCTTTGGGGTGGTTTGGCCCAGTGGATAGGGAGGTTGTCCTCTATCGAAGGATCGGTTGTCCTCTATCGAAGGGTCAGAAAAGAAAACACTGTCCACCGATATGCTTATCGGTGTTAAAGTGAGATAGAAAAGTGATCTATTTAGAGTGTAAAATATATAATAGGAGCACTGTTTGAGTGTGTGTGTGAATGGATGAATGAGAAACCTTATAAAGAGCTTTGAAGAAGCTGGAGAAGTTAAAAAGTTGCTAAATACGTACTGTAAGTGTGGACCATTTACCGTTTTTTGGTTTTCATTCATGTCTCTCTTTTGTAGGCATGGCTTCAGCAGTATGGCTACCTGCCTCCAGGTGATGTAAAAGCCCAGGCCCTCCGCTCACCCAAGTCCATTGAATCAGCGATATCAGCCATGCAGAGGTTTTATGGACTGCCCATCACCGGCTCCATAGACACTAACACATTGAAGTGAGTCCTGATTGATGATGACTATTTAATCGCACACAAATTGTTTCATCCAAATCTTTCGAGCAGTTTGTATATTTTGCGTAAAACTGACTACATTATTCTGCTGGTATCAGAGCAATGAAGCGGCCGCGGTGTGGCGTCCAAGATAAGTTTGGTCCAGAACTGAAAACCAATCTGAGACGGAAGAGATACGCCAGGCAAGGTCTGAAGTGGGACAAGTCTGAGGTGACCTTCAGGTCAGAATGCACATCAAGCAATATTCTTTTATCAGTTTTACTTTCTGCTGTGATATTTATTTATTTATTGTGCAAACACATACCTTTACAGAATTTAAGGCTTCAGCTGACGATTTAATCTAATCCAAAAACAGCGACTAATGCTACGAGCCAATGTTCAGTTTAATATTTTGTTTTAAAAAGTGACAAAAAAAAACTTTATTTAGCTTCTGTTCTCCACTACAGCATAGAGAACTACACGCCCAAAGTGGGTGACCGAGCGACGTTTGATGCCATCCGAAAGGCCTTCAAAGTGTGGGAGAGCGCCATCCCGCTGACGTTCCGGGAAATCCCTTTCAGTCAGATCAGAGGCAAAGTTGACAAGTACGCAGACATCATGTTGTCCTTCGCAGACGGTTTCCACGGCGACAGCACACCTTTTGATGGTGAGGGTGGCTTTCTGGCGCACGCGTACTTCCCTGGTAACGGCATCGGGGGAGACACGCACTTTGACCTTGCCGAGCCGTGGACCGTCGGGAACGTGG
>JAOXNZ010000199.1:13042449-13052691 GCA_028566095.1 Kryptolebias brasiliensis
TCAATTCAAAAACAGAGAGTGTGGAGTTTGAGCTTTTAAAGCTGAGATGTTCTGTAAGCTGGATTCACTGCAGATTACCTCTCTCTCCTAACAACAGAGGCTTGTTAGGGTTCTTGTTTGTCTGACTCACTGATGGGCATTTAGATACAAACAGGCTCAAGTCAAAATGCCCTATGAAGGTACATGACAGTGATGGTTTGCTGTGATTATTAGTATTACACTTTTTATGCACTCTATTGGGAGGCAGAAAAGCCTGGCCAGAGATGAGGAATGCAAATTACCCACTGATTATTAATCCTGTACGCAACACAGAAAGTTGTCAAAACACACAATATTTCAATGTTTATTTGAATGTTTATCCTTCTAACACAATTTCTACACCATTAAATGATTGTTTGGGGGGGTTTTCATAAAAAAATGGATTAGAAAACAGCAAATATTCCTCACCTTTGTTTACGCCAAACATGACAGCTGATTTTGCTTATTTATTACAAATTATGCTTTAGATTTTTGGTAGTAAAAATGCACATTCAGTGGTTATTTGTTTTACCATAGCTGATACACATATTTAAAAAATTAAAATGGAAAACATGGAAAAATCCCATCCTTTGACAGCTGTTGTGGCTCTAACCTGTTACAGTGTTCTGACTGCATTGTCCCTGACAATAAATAAATAAGTTTTTGCGTGAATCAGAACGTTAGCTCTACATTACCACAGATGAAGAAGCGGCAGGAGCACGGATCCTCTCCAGATGTGGTGCAACCTCTTCAGCATCGGGCTGTGTGCGGCACAGCTCTAAGATCAGCTGAAAAGAAGACGGAGGATGCTGATGAGGTAAAGTAGGAAAACAAACAGGAGGGGCACGTCACAGATCAGGCTGTAAACACCCACCCGGGCTCTCAGACCCAGGGTCAGCTTGCCCTGGTGTCGGAAGGTGAGCAGCCCAGGAATGGTCTGGCAGGCCGACGACACAAACTCCTCCACAACACCGTACTGCATCACGTCCCTCTGCTTCAGCACTTTCCAGACTGCTGCAGACACCAGGCGGACAGGAGGAGCCAGGAGCTGCAGAGCTGCAAAAGGAAGGCTGGCATCTGGGCAGGAAATCAGAACCAGACAAACAAAATACGTCTCATCACCAAATCAGGCAGGGTTCAAAGCCAGACTGCTGACCACAGTTTGGTGATCTCAAAGCAACAGTTTCCCATCAGGATGTTTATGTACATCCTACATTCAGCAACTGAACAGGCAGTCTGCCACAATGTTAAACACAAACTTTACTCCACTGCAGAAATGTTGCACCACCATCACTGAAGTTTAACACTTACCATTTCCGTCGGGTTTTCTCGTGGCCATCTCGCTGAATCACTTAAAGTCAGATAAAATAAGCGAGTTTAACTGTCAGAAAGTTCACGTTAGCTAGCTTAGCAAACAAAGAGTACTACTGCAAAACTAAACTGTCGATGCACATGGGGCACAGCTATTTCACAGACGCACCCGCGATGCTTCAAATGAGCTATATCGTTAAAAAAAATAAAGCAGTAACACTACTGTTGTTTAGCTAGTACAAACACGGCTAAACAATTATTTATCTAAGTTTCTGCTGCTTCTCGTCCTCCCGCCTTCACTGACAGACAGCAGTCGCTCCGGTACTCGCGTTGAACGTGCCGGATTGGCGGTGCTTCGCGGGTGTGCGTACAAACTGCTCCGTCGTTCTACAAACACCGCCCAGGCGGGCGCGGGGATAAATCAAACAAACGCACTCAAGCTTGTTACCCGGATGTGACGCACAGGCCGGCTAGCTCGCGTTGTTTTTAATGTAAAAAAATAAAAGTTCAACAAAAAAGAAAACTATTAGAAAGTTAAAATAAAAGCCGCACGCCAATGTTGTATTGTAATACAATAAAATAAATACTAATAAGTATGCGCTTTGATATAATCAAAACTAATTACTTCTCAATACTGATGAGTCTTTCAAACCGGAACCAAAAAATAACTTAGAAACATATTTATAATAAAAATTGCCAAGTAGTGCTGTTGTTATGCTGACTTTACTTTAGTGATAAACTGACTGGGTAAAAAGAAATTAGCTTTAGGTTTAGCTGATTTAGCTAAATGTTGGTATAAGCTGGGCTAGGTCACATTACTTTGAAATATAGGCTGTTTTTTTTAACACAAATCACATGGTAGGTAATGTAATTAGCACTGGAGGGGGGGGGGAAGCAGTTTAACAGTATTTAAGATAGCATAAAAGTCACCTTTATTTAGTCTGTTTGAATAAAATTCTCAAGTACCCTACTTTAACTTGACATAATGGTCATTTACTGTCCATACTGCTTACAGTTTGGCATAAAAAGGGATCGTTACATACAGTAAAATGGTTACTGTTCATATAAAACACAACCGTCAGACATCTTTTATCAGGATTAACCCTCATCCTATCAGAGTATTATGCCTCTGTGTGACTCAGTCACATACGCAGGCTACAAGAACTTTGCCCTGTTCTGCTCTGCATCTATATTATCACCAGGTTTGAGGCAAAGTCCAGTTTCTGGGTCACACACACACACACACCCACACGGGAGAGCTCTGACTTTCTGTCGTGCCAAAACACCACACGAAACACAAGAAGAGAAGGCTTACTGACGAGGATGGACACCACGTCTTCATTTCTCAAGTAAGTGAAGAATTTTGACTCATTTCGTATTGGTTTTAATCGCAACAGGCGAAACATGGCCACAGGCGAAACATGGCCCCAGACTTGGTGATTGCTGTAGACTGAAGTGAGATCAATGCAGTGAGAGAGCATGTAGCTATAGACTGTGTTGTATCAGGAGGTTTTAGGTTAAACAGGGCAGGTGGTAATCCTTTAAAAGGGCTATAAATGCCAAAGAGGCAATTATTTTGTGTACAAGGCATCCAGACAAGGATAAAAAGCTATATGTAGACTGTTTTAACAGAAAACAGTGAGAAATAATAAAAATAATAATAGCTAAATTCAATTTTTCTGCTCTACGCCTACCATTAACTATAAGACAAACCATTTATTGCCACGTAATCAGAGCCACTGCTCGTGTTATCAGTCGCTTCATATTACAGCAGGTCCAACCCTGAAAAGGTTAAGGGAGAAAGGTAATCGATAATTTTATTGCCTTTTCTTTGTTGTTGTTTTTTTGACTTATTTTTTTTCTCAGAACTGTGACCAAGCGAGTTTGGTCTCCACCACAGAGACCTTTCAGAGTCTGCTGTCACAAAAGAGAGACCAAAAAAGGGATCACAGCGGGAACCCTGGAGGAGCTGAAGGAGAGGGTGAGCGTCAAAAATGAGAATTTAACCCTCCCGTGGTAAATTGTCCTAAAGTTACAAGGCCTTCTCTACTTCTCTTTATCTCTCTCTCTTTTGAGGGCTTCAGGAGGGTTAAAAAAAAAAAAAAAAAACTTCTTTAAACAAGTGGATGGAGACATAAGGGTGGTATTGTCTTAAACTCTGTAGTTTAAAAGCCCTAAATGATTAAGAGCAGGACATTTTACTAAATGAACACTTGCTGATAAGCTCACATAAAGTCGAGCGTTAAAGCAGAGTTCACACTCGTTCAAAGATAAGATGTTTACATGACAGGAGGCGGCCAGATTACAGTTCAGAATACATGATTTCTCACTGGGACCCGTTTAAAATTGCTAACATTTGATCAACTTTATTATTATTTTTTACGTATTTTTATCCTGTTTCAGTTATTTCATTAAAAAAATACCCAAAATTCACTTAATTGCTGTTAGGCTTTGAAGGCTGCTTTCTTTCTCAACTTGAAGAATCTCATCAGTATCACTCCTTATTATGGTTGTGCATACCAGAAGCTTCCATAACCCTGATGCAACCGCTCAAATCATGCTCCGCAAACGTACTGCTGTTTTACTGGGTCCAGACTGGGTTTAGTGAAGTCAAAATTATATAAAAAAAAATTGGTCACAAATGTTCATGTAGGGATAATAATTGAGGGTATTATTCCCACTGGTAGGTCTGCCAGGCGCTGCTGCTCTCTCTTTCTGCCGTCTCACTGAGTCTGGTTTGTGAGGAGGACGGTACCGAAGTGGACTCGGATGATTTCCTCATGACTTTACCAGACAACGTCACGCTCATGGCTCTGGAGCCTGGACACATGTGGAGACCACTGGCTGTAAGTTTGACCCATATCTAGGCTAGAGCCTCGTTCCCATCAACGTCACATTTGTTCCCCCTTGAGAAAAATCTCTCTAAGGTTTGTTTCTGCTGTGCTCCATCAAATCCAGGGTTCAGTTGTGCTCAGAAACAACAACAAGCCTCGCACCGGCAGAGACATAGCTCAAGTCACCTTTGACCTCTACAGGCTGAGTCCCATGGATGTGTTTGGTTCCCTGAGTGTGAAGGCCACATTTCAAGGCCTGTACTCCGTGAGCGCTGACTTTCAGTGTCTGGGGCCCAAGAAGGTCTTCAGGTAAGGCCTGACAAACATTAAGGAGGCGCTAAATAGGAGCTCTTTGCTGCAAAAACAGTAGAAAAAGGATCAATCTGATGCATTATGTTGGGATATTTTTCTTGTACAGATTGTGCTAGTTCAGCCTAAATGATCCCAATTTAAGATTCAGACAAAGTTAATCAAATTTTTAGTGATGAGATGACAGGTTGGAAATAGCTAGTCAGTACAGTGAAATATTAACTTATTAAAATCATTTAAAAGTAGAAAGGGGGGTGGGGAATCATCTGAAAAAAAGCCAAAAGGTTTCCTGTTATTCATCTTTCACACTGCTTTGCCTTTCATTCAACTTATTTTGTGTTTCTAAGCTAAAAACAAAATTGGCCTAAATGTATGTAGTTATCGAAAAAATCTACAACAAAATACATTTCAAGACAGAGCACAAGGGTCAAAAACCTGCCCTGGTCAGTGATATTAATAATGAATTTAGTCCAACTTTTGTTTCCTTCGTTCATTCTGAAGATATGAGACTTAACACTGAAATGTGGTTGATGAAAAGGACAATAAGCTACTTCAATGGAAAAATGTGCGCAACCAGCAAATAAAAAAAAGTTTAACTCCTGGACATTAAATCTTACCGGAACAGGCACACATAAATGTAAACGTTTCTGTTGGTTGTTTTCAGAGAGGTTCTCCGTCTGGCCTCCACCCTCCTTCAGGCAGCTGGGCACCTCCTCATCACCTCTGCCTCGGTGATCCGTCGGCTTATTGAAGGGACTGAGCTCTGGCAGCCACAGAGGGCCGAGTACACAGCCAGCTGGAACTAAAGAACAGTTAAAGGAACCCAGCGGGTAGAAGACCGGTCTGAGATCTTTAACGTCCACTCTTACCATTAGGCATCTTACAAAGTAAAAGTGTTATTAGAAAACTTTGCTTTGCTCACCTTTTACGCACAAAGCTGTGGTCTTTTTATATGATTGAGTGGCAGAAGAGTATAGCACAATCAAGGGGAGGTGCCGATCAATGGGAAGCGATCAAACGAATCCAAGATATGTCAGAGTAGCTCCAAATTGAAGTTTCAGCACTCACGCCCTTTTTAGGGTCAGTGCTCAAACATTAAAAAGTTTAAGATTTTCAGCATATTTACAGTATAAGAAAGGCACTCTTACAGATGTGTTGAGTAGTTGTTGAGTACATCTGACCAAAACAAGGTGAAAATTTGTATTCTTCATAAGTGTATTCTGTTGTAATTTATTCCGGGATTAACTGACTGTGGTTACTCATTTCTACAAATACTTATTGATTTTTTTTCTACACCATTGCGGGAGAATGTGATAATCTAATCATAATCACAGAGATGTAGCCTATAAAACATATCAGTGCCTGTCTTAGAAGACCAAAGTTAGATGAACTGGATTACAAACAGACCTGGTGTGCATAACTGTGTGCCATCAATATTTTGACAGTATTTCCAAAATTTAACAGCTAAAATAAGCAAATTTTAATACTTTCTTTTAAAACAAAAATTAAACTTATTTGTGCAGCTGGATAAGAAGAGAATGAGCGTCAGAATATTATTAATGTTCCTATTGTTTTTGTGCAATATATTTTACATTATATCCTTGAACTGTTCAATGTATTTTCTAATTTGATGTTTCTTTTTTGCTTTTGCTTGTTATAACAGACCAAACTGTGCCCATATTTCTGTTCAGCTCTGAACCATTAAAGTGTCCTTTGAAACATATTTATGCAGCTGAAATTGTATAAGATATTTTGTGAGTTTTGTGTGTTTTGATGTAATGAGTCACAAAGCAATTCATGTTCAGAAGTGTTTTACTGGAACTGTAATAAAAAAAAAAAAAAAAACATTTGCCCAGCACAAATAAAAGTCACCAATGTGAAGCTGCATCTGGACTGCGAATGAGAACATCAGAACCTTCAGGAACTTGTTGAGCGGTCGTAAATTTGTCAGGAACAAAACAACACAAGAGCCATGTCTCCCACATTTTCTCAAACGTTTCAACGAAACACGCAGGCCGAACCGCTCTCATGTGTGAACAGCTGATTCAGTCTTTACCTCTGAGGCTTCTTTGCTTTCTTTCTCCTTAAAGTCTTTACACTGCTTGAGCATCCTCATCCAGGCCGTGTAGCTACCATATGACCTCCCCTTTGACACTTTTAGCGTGCTGACGTACTGATGGTACTGGATGTTGCTCAGCGCCTGCTTGTATTGGTTCTCAGTCATCCAGCGAGGCCTCGCTCTTTTGAGGGAGTAGCGCATGTCACCGTACCACTGAACCAAAACATGGCGGGGGACCTCGGTCAGCCCTGCCAGCCAGGTGTACTGCTCGCTGTCTGGGTACTGGCAGTGCAGGAAAGCCATCTTTAGCATCGCCAACTGAGGCTGCGTCTTGCAGCGGCTTCGAGTGGGAATGGCATGTTCGTCTGCGTCCTGCTCGACCAGAGCGGGTGGATTGTCTGCAGCGACAAGACTATAGGCGACTGTGGTGAGCTCCTTCAGTTTGCCTACGTCTGTGACAGCAATATCTGGGTTTGGTGCCTCTGTGTGCAGATCTTCCTGCAGACCAGCCAAGACTTCAGGTTTCCCCTCAAAGCTGCCGTTCACAGGGGTCGTAACTGAGATGGTGGAGGGAGGGTCAGCCCTGTGCTGTGGATCTGTCTGGTTCTCAGTCAGAGGAATGGTGTTTAAAGTTTGAGTTGGAGGTTTGAGAGAAAAACTGGCCCTCAGTGGGACATCTGGCTCATTGGGATTCTCGATGACTGTCTTCATCTGGTTGGACATTTGTTCTTCCTTAGCTTTTTTTTCTCTCCTGTAGAGAACAGCTCCCACAGTCTTGGTGAATGCTTGACCCTCATTCTCACTTTTATCTGTCTTCACCTCCACTTTTGAGGCTCCCTTATTGTGGTTATCTTGCTTCACTCGCTTCTTTCTCCCCTCGTCTATCCCTGCCCCTCTTTTTCGCTTATTTGGAGTGTTGATTTTGTCTTCTTCTTTTCTAGGCTCTTCCGTCTTCATTGGTTGCTCCTGCTTTGTTTTTCTCTCCAGATGCTCATTAGCTCTCACCTTTTGCGCTATAATTCGTCCCTCATTTGGACTCTTCTCCTCTCCTCCTTTATCCTTCTGCTTCTTTTTCTTTTTGCTTTCTTGCATCTCTCCATCCATCTTGTTTTGAACGTCCCTATTTGCCTCAGCGTCTTCGTCGCTGGATCTGAACTTGTTCCACACATCACAGATGTCTTTGTAGTCCCAGCTGATCCCATACTGGAGCCTCTGTGCCATGAACCACACTTTCACCTGGTCTGGGTGCAGGGAGCAGCGTTGGGCCAGCACGATGGTCTGTCTGTGTGTCAGATACGGAAACCTGTCAAAGGCTTTGTCCAGCTCTGCGACCGAATCCGCCGGCAGCTCAATCTGGTGTGAGTACACCCATAAAAGTTTTTTACTCTCAGAGAGCAGGGGGAGACACACAGGGGTGTTCCAGATCGTGCCCACCCTCCTGGAAGGCATTTTGACATCCGATGACGACTGAGTCCCAGCATCAGGGTTTTTTTGTCTTGGGCTGATGTGTCCTCCTTCAGCAAGCTGTCTCATTGTAGGAAATGACTGGCTCCTGCACTCAATAGACAGAAAAGTTGGAATAAAAATTATCTCAACATGTAATGCTGCTTGAGAACTTTGTGAATCTGAACACTTGTCACACGTGTTTTATTAAGTCTGTATGTGACTTAACACTACTTCATCAGTATTGCAGGTACATTTACATGAGACTTTTCTAGCGTTTTTTAATCAAACCATTAAGTTTCAGGGATATCTTTCCTACATCATGTCCCATCACCTTTAAGGAAATAAAGTAAAGCGTACATAGCTCACATTTCCATATCTGAACAGCTTAGTACAGGTATGTAAATGTGTAAACAAGGCAACCGGGAACCGTTTTAGGTTGTAAAATAACGGACACTGGTTGGAGTGTGTGAAAACAGCTAAAGTGATTCACCTATCGTTGAGTCTTGAACACTATGGTGCTAAATCTAAATAAAAGAAAGGTGTTATTTATCAAAAAACAGACAAGTTATTGTGCAGAAACACTCATGTCATTTAAAATGAAATACACTTAAGTATAAAAGGTACTCAATAACTTAGGAGTGTTTCAGGTGACTGAATTATTCTGTTGATTTTTAAACCATTTTTTGATGTCAAACATATGTAACTACTATATGTTTATATAGTAGTGCTGTTTAATCAGCTATACTTCTATAAGTTCTTGGATGGGGGAACAATTTTTTCCTCTCTTTTTCATTGGCTTTACGAAACATCTCGGGAGGATGAACAACTACCTCCTTACGCAAGAAAAGTATTATTTAATATTATTATTTATCCTGAAATACTGCTCGCTTTTCTTGTAGTTTACAAATTCCTGTCACTCAAAAATGCTAATCTGACTAAATTAATGTTATTTTTTTTACTTATTTAAGTCTTAATACACGAGCTTGAGGATGATTGTCTGTTAAAAAGGTTAAAGTTGTGCGTTGTTCTTGATGACATTATAAATACTACAAATTTTTATAAGTTCCCAGCCCTTTTGGTTTATAAACATTAGTCAATATAGTTCAGCAATGTTTACAACTGTTTTTATTTTATTGTTTTAGAAAATGCAAGGTAATAGAACCTGGAAACCCTATTTATCTATCCTGTTTTCTTTTTCCCATACTTATCAAGACCTGAACAAATTTTCATACGTTTTAAGACTCTGAAACTTTGTTATTGGTGTGTTTTAAACATGAATAAAATACAAAAAATAAAGTTGGTACATATGTCTGTTTGTTACTCCAAGTCACGTCACTAAATTACGCCATAATTTAATGCTAAAGACATTAAAATTAGCTAAAAACTGTCTCACTAGTTTAAGCTAGATTAACTCCTGCGTTATCTTTTTTGCCATTATATTCATGCAAACACGTCAAACTGAACCTAACAGTTAAATCTGATGTAAACTACAACAGGTGTTATTAATTATTGATTACCTAATGCTAACTTTGTCGCCAGTGTTAGCATTAGCGCTAGCGTTAGTTAGCGTTAGCAAGTAGCGGTTCACTAAAAATAAAGTTATCTCCTTGTTTTATTCACATTTCGCAGGCAGGTACAAACATACAACAATTTTAACTTACCTTGTTTGTTAGAGTTCGGATATTCAACCTTCAGCTGTATAAAAATGTCAATAATATGGTGGCCTTTCTTCACTCCTGGTACTCTTGACAAACACGAACCCGCTCAGAGCTTCCGGATGAACGATGACAGAAAACATTAGTAAATCCTCAGGAGCTGTTTATTACAGGTGTTCTGACGATTTCTGGTTCCTACACGTCAGATTTCTGTACTCTCCCCCAAAACTTCTGATTTGTTTCTTAGTCAACCTTTGTGCTATTTTAAAGTGTGATTGGACTTGTTCCCGAAAACAACAAACCACACAAAATATACGAGCATGGCAAGTAGACTCAAAGATATTTAAAATGCAGCGTGTGCTTTAGGACCGGGCAATATTTTGACTACATACATAGCCTACAGCCATAGACTCATATAAAACAAATTGAGCGCGCCCTGGTCACGTGACCGTGTGACGCACTGCAGCAATGGCGGCCTTTACTAAGTTCTTTTTTATTTTTGTCCTGTTGTGGCGTCTCAGGTATACCTTATGGAGAAGATGGCTGCCTACATGTGCCGGAACAGATTTGCTCTACAATAAGGATATCTCCAGATGAGAATCCTAATTGC
>JAOXNZ010000199.1:13060917-13076047 GCA_028566095.1 Kryptolebias brasiliensis
GGTGCTCCAATACTGACATTCAGCGCAAACAACAACAAACGTCGCCTATGAACTAATTTATAGACAAAATCTGATTAAAATCTCTAATTAGAAAGCATTAAAGTGCAAAACATGGGTGACGGAATGATAGATTTTACTAAAAATAGGTCAGTTTACTAACTTTCTTCCACGACTGCATGTAATATTTAAGATTTATAAATAATTAGAGACATTTGCTATAAATTTATAAGTCAGGGGCACGTAGGTGACTTGCATTTACCGCACATAAACCGCCCCAAACTTGGATAAATAAAACAAATAACAAATTAAGGACCCTGCTTTGGAATGATAAGACAGCAGACAATCAATTGCTCTGACTCGGACCTAACAGCAGCTCCTGGATTTTTATTGAGCCTGAAGGGAATGTGCTTCTTGGAAGCGTTTCCAATACTGTGAACCTGAACTAAAACCGGGGATAAAACAGACAGTATTTAAGAGTAAATATATCTAATATGGGATCAGCACACAGGCAGACAGGCAGCGGAGCGGACCTTCCGTCAGAGGCAGGAGGTGGGCGCTCAGCTGTCGTTGCCGAAGACGGTGTTGAGCTGCTGGGTGACTCTGATGAAGGTGGTCCTGCGGCTCAGCTCCTTCAGCTTGCCTGCGCCGACGTAGGTGCAGGTGGAGCGGACCCCTCCCAGGATGTCTCGTATCGTTTCTCCCACCGGCCCTTTGTAGGGAACTTCCACCGTCTTCCCCTCTGATGCTCTGCAGGCACAAACATGTGAAGCGGGAACTTATCGTGAACAATTGCTCAATAGTGACGGACCGGTTGGCAAACGAGGTCAGGCAGGAGTCTCCATGGAGATGATTAGGCCGATATGAGAATCTGATGGTATGATATTTAGCAAAAATACCAGTTTTATGACATTATGGCACTAAAACGAAACTGTAAACACGCATCACAGGATGTGTTGGCTTTTATCTTGAAACAAAAAAAGCAATTACTTTTACTCCCTTTTACCCCTAAAATATCTTGCTTTTTAGTGAATATCTTTTAAGTATAACAGTATACGTTGGCTAAACACAATGCACAAATATAAATAAGGAGAGACACAAAACACAGCTGAACATGTCGAGGCTCTCTTTAGATTTTGCGTCAGCTCATTCCTGCACCAAGGACAGATTTTATTTAAAACATATTTATTGACGATGAAATTTAGAATCAAGGCTCCAATTTTATTTTGGTCACAAGTGTTGAGAATAAGTTTAAAATTGAAATTTTATTCACTATAGTGTCAGCTAAAACACAAAGGTTTAATATTTATACAGTAAAGTAATTGTATTTATATAACTTCTTCTTTGTAAAGGAAAGGTGAGAGCCTGATAAGCTGATATTAGTCATTTATTAGCTGGGTATTAGCCTCCATAAAGAGCCCACAGTAGGCCGTACACTTTCACCTGCTAACGTGCTAACTTTTGTTGCTTGGTGCAAACGTTTGATTCAAAACTCCTCTGGAAGACAAGCCAGGACTGCTGGTGTTATCCACCAGATAAAATGTACAACCAACCCATGGCATGTTTTTTTTTAGGCTACTGAACACGGAGAAACAGGCAGGAGGGGGGAGAGCAATGCTAGGTGTGACCAGAGGGGCAAAACCAAACAAACAGAAAAGCTGTAAGGAGCAGAGGCACTGAAGGTGGAGATGAAGGTGCAGAGATGAAGATGTTAAGAGTGGCCAAAATGGATAGGATCAGAGATGAGTGTAACTGAGGGACAGATATGTCTGAGTGATTTGGAGACATACGTAGAGGCTGAGATGGTTTGGACATGTGCAGAGGGGGGAATAGAGGCTATATTGGACGAAGGATGTTGAATATGGAGCCTCCCCGGTGGGGGAAATAAGAGGAAGACCACAGTGGAGGTTCATGGATGTAGTGAGGGAAGACATGCAGAGGGCAGGTGTGACAGAGGAGGATGCTGGGGATCTGGGGATAGGGTGAGACCCCTAAAGCGGACAGCTGAAAGCAGAAACAGACCACAGAAGCAGACCTGTATTCAGCAACGCCTCCTGCGTGTTTCTTCATCGCTGTGTCGGAGCTCATGCCGTAGAACAGCTTGTACTTTTTGCCATTTTTCTCGATGACCTCCCCGCTGCTCTCTGAGTGGCCGGCCAGCATCCCGCCCACCATCACGAAGTCCGCTCCGGCACCTGAGGGGCGGGGAGGGGGGGTCACACGGGACGTGGTGACAAACCCGGTTTAAAAGAAAAAGAAAAAAAAACTCCCAGAGTGATTAGAACTCAAATGGATTTAACTCACCGAAAGCTTTCGAGACGTCCCCCGGACAGGTACATCCCCCGTCCTGTGTGATGAGAACCGAGACGGGAAGAGAAAACACGAAACATTACGCTCCGAGTCTGCCCAGAGAAGGGTCAACGGCTTTCAGCCAAGTAAAACCTCCCTAATAATCTCCTAAAAAACATTCAGCACGGGTCGGGCTTCTACATTGCTGGCTGTGCTGATTTAGGAGACTCACAGAGATAATGTGGCCGCCCAGGCCGTGGGCTGCGTCTGCACACTCAATCACAGCGCTGAGCTGAGGGTAACCGACCCCCGTCTTCATGCGGGTCGTACACACAGAGCCTGAAGGGAAGAGACACAGAGTCAAGAGACAAGTCAGAAAACTCTGCAGGCGAACAGGAAACAGCAGCTGCACGCATCATCTGCTTTTAGTCCACTCTTCTGTCCAACGTTGCTTCAGTTCATTGAGGCTTGTGGACATTTGTCTCTGCCCAGCCCTTTTAGGTCCCACCACAGCATCTCGATTCTGGATGAGGTCTGGAACACTGCAACGTTCTGAGTCTTTTCTTTTTCAGCCACTCTGCTGTAGATTTGCTGCTGTGTTACACCATGACCCAGTTTGGTCCAAGCTTCAGCTGTCGAACAGATGTCCTCACGTTTGACTCTAAAACACTTTGACCTAAAGTGGACTTCATGGTCCTGTGGCTGCAAAACAAGCCCAGACCATCAGTCCCCCCACAACCATACTCTACAGCTGGTATCAAGGGGGCTTGTGTTTGGTTTTCTCCAAGCACGGAGCTGTGCATTATGGGTAAACATCTTTACTTTGATCTCATCTGTCCAAAGGACACTGTTCCAGAAGTCCGGTGGTTCATTCAGATGCAACTTTGCAAACATAAGCCGTGCTGCCGGGATCTTTTTTAAAGGTCAGGCAACCCTTCCGAACAAGCTACACTTGTGAAGCCTTCGTCTAGTTGTTCTGTCGTGAACTTTAACCTTTAACCTGCTGAGATGGAGCGCTTGGCTTTTTTTGCAGTTTCTCTGAGCATTGCACAGTCTGGCCTTGAGAGGGAATTTGCTGTGACATCCACTCCTGGGAAGACTGTCAGCTGTCTTAAATAATTTCCACTTGTGAATAATCTTTCTCGCTGTAATTTGGTGCACATGTCAAGTTAAGAGCGGCTGTGGGTCAGTGGTTGGAGCAGTTGTCCTCCCAGAGTTCGATTCCTGGCAGGAGTCACATGTCGAAGTGTCCCTGGGCTAAACACTGAACCCCTCAGTGCCTCCGATGTGCCCCATCGGTGTATGAATGGAGTTTAAAGCACTGATTAGACTCTATAGAATGATTTATTCAGATCAGCTTTGTAGAGATTCAGTGCTGTGTGGATGAGTAAATGAGGACACAGATTATGTTTGGCTAGAAAGGTGCTATATAAGTACAGTGCATTTACCATTTAATGTCCTAGCACAGACAAGATGACTCTATAATCTACTTAATAAATGGCTCGCCACTGTGGGAATATTATGAGCAGAGTGCCTGGAATGAGATTGGATCATTGACGCTGTGATCACCTGGTCCGATGCCTACTTTGATGATGTCGGCGCCAGCGAGGATCAACTCTTCCACCATTTCCCCTGTCACCACGTTCCCTGCCTGAGCAACAGAAGAACAAAGCTTTTAGTCATTTCCTTCCCTTGCGTCCTTTCCCAGTCCCGAACACTTTGATTTAAACATATTTCCAGAGCTCTGCTTACTGACCATTATGGTGCGGGACAGAAACTTCTGCCGCACATCTCTGACAAAGTGGACAAAGTGCTCGGAGTAGCCGTTCGCCACGTCGACACAGATGTACTTGAGCTGCGGCACCGCCTCCAGGACGGCTGAGAGCTTCTCAAAGTCTCCGTCTCCGGTCCCTGTGCTGACGGCGACACTCTGGTGGGGAGAACACAGAGGAGGGAGTCCACCATCGTAAAGTCCGAAGACAATGAACTAATAAAAACTGCGGGTAACAGTGAACACTGTGAGCACCTCCAGGCATTCAGGATGCTTTGTTGCAAACTCCAACCACTCATCTGTGGTGTAGTGCTTGTGGACTGCAGTGAAGAGAGAGAACTGGCGGAAAAGACAAAGCAACACATTGACTGTCTTATCTGTGTAGTAACAGCTATCGGTAACATAACCTGGCTAAAGAAAACCAGTAGTTTGGTTGCTCATGCTCAATGCAACACTGTAGAGAAACCAGATGGAAGAGTTTATAAAGGGTTCATATGTTAGAATAATCTGACTGGACCGTTTTTCACTCTAAACTCTTCCGTGGTGACAATATATGTAAAGAAAACTATACGTAACATAACACTGTAAACTTTTCTACCTGGTGCAGAGCCAGGGCCATCTCAAAGGTTCCCACAGTGTCCATGTTGGCAGCAATGATGGGAATCCCTCTGTAGCTGCCCTTTGAGTTCCTGAAGGTGAAGCTCCTCATCAGGTCCACCTGAGGAAGAGAAGCGCGACAAGACCTGAGCGTTTCTACTGTGAATGTTTTCTAGGTTTATACCAACAGGGTTAATAAGTGTCACAACACAGCTAAAATACATCTTTTGAAGTAGCGTTCTGTGGAAAGGTTGTGAACAATATCTTACCTGTTGTTAGACAGCTCTTTGAACGACCTCAGTTGAATTCTGACCGGACTGACAAGCTAACGGCTAAAACGAGCGAAGCCAAGACTACTGTCCAAACCTTTACCCCGCTCCCAATTTTACATTACACAGTTATTCCAGCAGAAGTATCATAATGCAGGAAGTGCCCCAGGCAGCACAGGAAGTGCTACAGCTAGCCGCTGCTGTTTGAGTTTGCAAATAAGTAAAAGTTTATGAGATAGCGTTGACACGAACCGCTTTGAAAATCTTGGAGGCTGGGGTTGTTTTAAGGTGGAAGCAGTTCACTTTGGCCTCGGCTGGGCTAGGACTAGCCTTTAGCTCGTCAATCCAGTCAGAACAAAACTCTACTTCTTCAAACTGAGGTCGTTCATACATTAATTATTCCAAAACCTTTCCCCAGAAACCCACTTTAAAACACATAAATTATCTCTTTAACAGTTAAAAAACTGAAGGGAAAGAAACAGAACTGAATAAAATTAAAACCAAGAATATAAAATTAAATGTCATTAAACTTAGGTTTGTGTTTAAAAAGTAACACTCACACTCACAGTGACCTTTTGGTTTTTAGAAACTCATTAGAGAAGGCACGGTGGAATCTAAATAGAGTTGGAAAAATCTATACCAGTAACATGTTGATCAATGATGGATGCTTGACTCAGCTGCCAGCCTGACTGTTGTTTTTTTTTTTTTTTTTTTAAATGAAGAAGCAACCCTTCTGGACAGATTTCAACGAAACTCTCAGTTAGTGACCACTGGATGCACGTCTACAGCTGATTAACTTCTGGAGCCAATGCCACTGAAGATGGTCGCCACAGACAGGTGACCCTTTCAAACACAAAAATGGCTACAGCTCAGCCAGTTTTACAGACACTGAGCTAAAACTTGGTGTGGTAGTAGCTGAGAGTCATCCTCAATATTCTCAGAGCACTAACAGATCTCGCGATATCACATGAGATTGTGCATATCATTTACAAGGTTATAACTTTGTCCCTTCTCACAATAAGCGGATCTTAGCCTAAAACTCGATATGCATTCCTTTAAGGAACCGTTTAATTTATTTTTAAACTTGAGAAAATTCAGCTGTAGAATCATCTCTGAAGATCCCAATTGAAAAAAAAAAACAACAACTTTATTAATCTTTAACTAAGCAGTTTTCTTCATGGCTCTAGAGTAAGAAACAGTTTGAGATTTGTAGATTTTATGCGTTTTCTTCCCATTAATAACAAATGGATGTGAAATGGAAACTTCTGCACATGGGGGTCAGACAGGAGTCATGCTGAAAGGATCCACAGCTGGATGACCCACCTCACTCCTGGACTTGAGCGTGCTCCGCTTTGGCCGAAGGAGCACATCCTTGAAGTCCAGCTTGATGTCGTTCTCGATGCGAGGCATTTTGGGGAAAAACAGGAGGTTAACAGGAAGAAAATAACTAAAGAGTGAACTGAAGCAGCCGGTCCTTCAGGGTGGTTCTGAAAGAGACACAGGTTAGGTGTCAAGATGGCTTTTCCTCTCATTTTCACCTCATTCACTTTTTACACTGTAATATTCACGGGCTTAAAAGTAATCTGACCACAGTTTAATCAGGTAAAATGTGAGTTTGACAGAACCTCAAAGAGGAGTGAAAGATTCAATACCAATAACTAAAATGAGTAAACACACTTCCTCTTTTACATTTTACTCAAAATGTAATTACTAAACAGTGGCAATATATATCTTCAGCTTGGTTTCCGCATGTCATTGTGCATCAACATTACTTCTTCAGACCTTGTCAATATTCAAGGTTACCCTAGTTTACAGAGTAACAATGTATTCTACTTAATTGGGACGAAAATAAGTTTATAAAATCATAAGCTAATTTTCAGGCAGCGAAAAACACGATTAGCAAAAACTAAAGGCATTTACCGTGAGAAAAGTGTGATGATACAACGTATGCCGCTCTGCCTCCTCGACTTCCTTCGCCACTGTAAGCGCGGGAAGTTTTACAGCGGCGGACACTAACTGATAGCCAACCTGTAGTTTTTACGAACGTCAGCTTGAGGGCGACGCGCAGGAAAAAACTACAAAACGCGAGCGTCGCTTTACGTCACGTTGCGCTGATGTCGTAAAGCTTACTTGAGGCTCTTTAGATAACACATCTCGGTTTACATTTGTCGTAGAGGTACGTGCGTTAGTTTTAGACACGTTTAGTTAATTCCAGAGCTTTTCTTGGTGCTCAATTAAGTAAATCCGAGCTGAAACAAGTTAAGCGGAACGATCGTACGCGCAGACGAGGCGGCGGTAGAGTTCAGGGAAAAACACCGGAAGAACTGCAGTTTCCTCTCCGTAATAGAAGCCGAAATTTTATTTTTCACCTCATAAGAGCTCAAGCAATACATTTAATTAACGTATTACTAATATTACTGTAGTGTTTTTTTTTAAATAGTTCAACAAAGATGTTGATTAAAGTGAAGGTAAGTTATATGAAAACATAACGAATTAGCCTGGTAATAGCTACTTCTTATGGACATTTGTTTTTATAGACCCACTCTTTGTTTATCATTAACCTCAAAGTATCTTTATCACAGACACTCACTGGAAAGGAGATAGAGATTGACATAGAACCCACAGATAAGGTATATAACAGTATTCTTTACATTTGTTTTGTGAACAAATTGTGACTTTCTATGTGTTTGAGCACTGAGCCTCGTGGGTTTTGTATATGATTATTTTCCATTCAGGTGGAGCGAATTAAAGAAAGAGTAGAGGAGAAGGAGGGAATCCCTCCCCAACAGCAGAGGTTGATTTACAGCGGAAAACAGATGTAAGATCAAGATACACTTCACTAAACAAACAATAATGTCAGGGAAGTAGTCTCCACCGAGCTCGGCCTTTCATGTAAAGAGCATCTGTCCTGTAGTATTACATTTCAAAGTGCTTTAAAACACAAAAACAAAACCTCAAAAGTCACAGGGAATGTAAGAGATTAAAACAATAACGCTGCATGTAAAATCAGTTTACAAGTACCCAAAGATTATCAACAAAATAACCAATAAAATTAAAAGAGAATCAAAAGTTAAGTGTGTACAAAATGTTAGATAAGAGCATGAAACCCATAAGGGCACAAGTAATTACTGAGTTAGACATGTGGCGTTTCAAAAAGGTAAGTTCTGAGTTTAAAAACAGAGGGTTTGCATATTGAACAGACTGGGAGCTGGTTTCTACGAAAACAGGAGCCTGAACACTAAAAGCTCTGCCTCCAGTTCTCAACCTGGAAGTTCTGGGAACAATTAATAGGCCTCCGCGCTGAGAACAAGGACTTCTTTAAGGTGGATTGGAACAGTGCCATTAATGGCCTTATAAAGTTTTCAAATGAGTTTCACAGAGAGTCAGTGTAGGGAGGCAAACACTGGAGTAGTATCTCTGATCAGTCTTATGATCTCTGTCCGGCTCGCTGGGTATAATTTAAGATATTTGTCAACTGGATATTATAAAATGTTAATAGTAAACTGTGTCCCACAGTAGTGTAAGATTGGCTGAAAGTCGCACGGTGGGAACTCGGCTTTAGAGATGCCCATCAACACGCCAGCTGCAGCTTTTTGCAACGGTTGTAAAACTTTAGGGACGTTTTTAGGACATCCAACTAAAACGACGAGCGACAGTGCAGCCTAGACGTGACAGATGTGTAGACTACACATCTGTGTAAAGTGAGAGCTAAAAGACAAATCTGGGTTAAAGATGACTCCGAGGTTTCAGAGGCATTTGGGGTCGGAGTAAATCCATTCAGAGGTAAATAAAAATTTGAAAGTGAATGTTCTGTTCCGGCACTCTTGGCTGCAAAGGTTAATCAGCTGTTAGCGTGCACCCAGTGGTTACTTTCTGAACGCCTCATTAAAAATCATCCCAATAATTTGCTGACACGGCGGACACATACACAGACCTTTGACAGTGGGCAATAAAAATTCCCAGGTTTTTATGCGTTCAAGGCATGCGACCTCAGTAACTGATCGGTTTGCTCAGGTTTCATAGATAAACAGAGCGGGGTGTCATCAGCATAACAACGTACTTCACATTTTCATGCTTTCATGCATTTCATGCTTCCCAGAGGAAGCTTATTTTTTAAAAAACAAACTAAAGTGTGCCAAATCCAGGACCCTGTGGAACACCCTAACTATCTTTGGTTTAATTAGAGGAGGAGAATAAGATCACATTTTCAACGACAAGCTTTAGATGAGATATTTCCTCTGATTAAAGTATTGTCTCTAATGTTGGTAGTTGCTTGATAGTTGTTTAGAAATAGTTGTAGTTTACTTCAACTAGTACTACATAATATACTTCAAGTATTAAGTAACTGCTGTAGGAAATCCGTAAGACTTAAATTAAACTTTGAAAAGTTTAATAATTCATGTCTTCGATGCAGAATAAACAGCTTGGGTGATGATGATCAACGTAATTATTGAATTGTTTAAACCCACTGATCACGTGTGATGCACTCTTCATACGAGCAGCAGGGAATCTGAGTGAAAAACACAGTTTCATGGAAATTTAAGGCTTTTTTGGGGACTCTGAGTGTGAGGACAGTTTTCTCCAAGAAGAGCAGTGCAATGTTTGAATGTGACAAGAAGAAACGTTTCCCCCCAGTTTAAAATAATATACATTAGAGTCAAAAGACACATATTTATCCCCCATGAGACTTGTACGTTCTCCCTTGAAAATGTTCTGCGTTTGAAAAAAACCTTGCGTTCACCGCCTAATTTATTTATTTATTTTTTCTTTTAGGAATGATGAGAAGACAGCAGCCGACTATAAGATCCAAGGAGGCTCAGTTCTACACCTGGTCCTGGCTCTGAGAGGAGGAGGAGGAAGAGGAGGAGGACGCCTGCTCTGCTAGGACGTCCGACTCGCTCCTACAAACTGATACGATGCCGTCAAAACTCCCGGCGTCACTTAAAGCAGCTGCGCAATCACAAGGTGATCCTGAAGGCGACGCACGAGGCGGATCCCTTCAGATCTGTTTCTTCTTCTCTGTCCGGCCTTTATCGTGTTTCCTGTACCAACCTTCCCCCAAAGCAACGCCTCCGAGGCGGGACGTTAAAGCTGCTGCGAGTGCAGAAAAGATCGGCTGGACTGAATGTTTGTTTTTGCGTTTGGCTGCACGCAGGAAAACCACTCCTCACGTCTCCTCCTTTTCTGTTGGGCTCTGAAACGAGTTTTTCTGAGACGTGCTCGGGCTTTTTTTCGTTAAGATAAGAGTTTAGCTGTAGCTTAAATCAGCTCACCTTCGTCCTGCTTTAAAGAATTTACAACTAAAACAAGTTATCTCTTTGTTGTGGTTCTGTTCGATTAGATTTAATAGCTCCATGCTGACAGAAACGCTCCGAATCTCTTTCCAGGACGACTTCAACAGGTTTCTCTCGACTGTAGCGTGACGTCGACTAGTTGAGCTGTTTTCGGTCACGTTTGAGCTCAGTAAACGAGACCAGGCGAGTTGTTTCCTCCCTTTGCTCTGTAACATTGCTCCCGAAGGCAAATATGACGCCGTTTAGGACTCTGTTCTCTGATTCTGTCTCAGGTATAAAAATAAATAAATAAATAAAAGTATGTTTCCCAGAATAACGAGCTCCCCTTAGAAAAAAAAAACAAATCGGAAGAGCCGAGGATCTTTGTGCGTCTACAAAACCACGGAGCTCAGAGTTTCAGTTCCACCTGCATTCCAGGTTGACTGGACATGTCCCCCGCGTTATTAAATCAGTTTAGAATAGTTTCCCCGTTTCCTGTCCCGCCACGTTAACTAAAAATCCCAGCTTCAGTTCGCGTGCACTTTGTTTGCTTTAAATCCCAAAAAAAAGGATTTAAATTTTTGAATTGAGAAAGCGCCTCGGATGAGAAGCGAAACGTCTTCATTTGTTTTAAACCTTTTGTTTTTCTTGTTTGGATTGACCATGTCCTGGATGAGTGAGAATCTAAACCAGCATTTGTTTGTCTTACATTCAGAAAAACGAGGCTTACTTCTTTAACTGCTGTCAGCTCATGTTGAGAAGTGTTCGAGTTTGTCAAGCATTTATCCACATGTGCGTGTTTTGGTTCTCCTTTTCCCACACAACACCAAGATTGGCACCTATATGTTAAAAGCAGGAGATTATATTAAATTGATAGGCTGCTATCAGTGTGGCTGCAAAGTGTAAGAGGCCTTTTTTGATTTAGTAATAAGCTTTATTTCACATTGTTGTGTAGTGTAATGTTGTGCTGCCAAGAAAAGCCGAACTAAAGGCCTGATTTTGGATTGAAAATCCTCAGGAAGCCCCGAACGACGGGTGGGTAGAAAGATCAGCTGGTTTCTACCTGCAGTCAGAGCGAGCTCAGTTTGGACCATCAGGGAGACATATTCACGATGAAATCCAGCCGAGAGCTGCTCAGGTGACAGAGCGGCTCTCAACCATCTTAAAGCAGCTGAAAACGTTCACAGCGTTTCGTAGCTCATCCCTCGCACCGCATCATTCTTCCTTCCGGCCTCCACGGCCGTGGCGAGCTGCCTGCGTCTCTGTGCACAACAACTGTGACATCTCCTTCCATGAGTTCGCCGCCATCTTTATCCGTTTTGCTGGAGCAGTCATAAAGAGGACCGTGTTCTCCTACAGCCTCGGCCACCGCTGTTCCGCATAAACACGCCCACAAAAAAGTTCTGACCAATCGCACAATAGCTGACGCTTACTCCCGAGAGAAAAAGTTCTGCCCGCACCTTGTGTCTGCGCTCAAGGGAGAACAAAATGGCGTGAATTTCATCCTGCAGCTACGTCAGCTTGTATAGTGTAAATCCTGCTGGACTCCTCCCTGATTTTCCAAGCTCAGACTGCTGTCTGCTGCAGGTAAGATACTGTTTAGAGATACTGCAACCAACCCCACTTAAAAAAAAAAAAAAAATCCAAATTGTGGCCTTAAAGTTAGATTAGTGTGTTTCAGCCTGCACGAGGTGCAGATGTCTTCAGGCCTCATTTATACTCGTCACCATGTTTGGATTTTATGATGTTGGGGTTTTTTTTTTTTCCAATAAAAATAAGAAACAGAGAAGATTTGAAGGAACAGTTCAAACGTTTTGGAACGGGGATTGAGCAATTAATATCCTACCTGTTATAGATGACTCTTTGAGCAACTTAAGTTTGGAAAATTGGTTTTATTCTCACTGAACTGATGAGCTACCGGCTAGTCTGAGCGAGACAGAGACCAAAGTGGATTGCTGTTGTCTTAAAACGACTCCAATTCCAAACGTGTTACAGCAGATGATGGGAGAACTGTTTTCCAACCTGTTACAGTGCGACCAGTTCCACGTTACACTGGTTAGCTGTTAACTAGCAGCCTGTAGCGCGTCCAACAGAAATGTTCCACTGAGACTAGCAAGGCCTCCTGATTTTTATAACCTCATCAAACAACATATTTTGATACTATGAGATAGATCTTTTAAAGACAAATCCAACACAATTTGAATGTTTAAAATCGCTTCACTGGTTACAAATTTATTGTCAAAAACTGATCATCAGAATCGGTCTAAATGAATACATTTCTTCAACAGGCAGCAATAGAAAGTCCTGTGATGAACTTCCTGAAGCTGAGGAGCTGCTCTGATTGGCTGTAAATATTCAGATTATTCCATCGTGGATAACACCTGAGCAAAGCAGGGGAAAGTACCAGCTCCCGCTCGGCTCTTTGCCAACGTCCATCATAAAATGTTTTATTTCATCGGCGTTGAGAAATGAATGAATGAATTAGCTCGATCATTGCCTGACCCAGTTAGCTACAGCGCTAACCGTGCGTTGTTTATTTAACAGATTAAGAACATCTAGAGGATGAGTGGGCTGTGAGCGTACAGGTGGCCTTGCTACTAAGATGTCTTTCAGGCTGAAGCAGTCCACTTTGGTGTTGTCCTCACTCAGACCGGCCATTAGCTCACCTGTATGCGCAGGTGTAACAGGTAAGATGTTCATCGTTCATAACCTTTCCACAGAACTCCTCTGCAAAATGTCCGAACCGTTTTCCTTAAATCATTAAAATGACCGTCCCTCAACAAAGCAACCCGTTTATATAAATAGGTACAAATTCAAACGTTAAGTCAGTGTTTTGTTTTTTTTGAAATTGTTTTTATTAACTACGAGACAATATACAGACGGTGGCATCTTTATAAACTGTAAATGCACAAAAACCGTACAAGTCCAGAACACATCACTGCATTTGTATCCTCAACACCGTGCTCCCCTTACAGCTAAACACATGACACATAATACTGGCCAGAACGTTCACATCTTCCTCTTGTTTGACGCGTGCCGTCCCCGTGTTTAAAGACCGACACTCCGGAGGAATCGGAGTGTAAAATCACAAGACCTTTGGTGCGATCATACTTGGTTTCATTTAGGCTGAGTATTTACGGCAGCGTGGCCGAGGAGAAGGCAGCGGCGATGCCCTGAGACACAAAGACCTAGTAGAAGCACTGAAGATATCACGACGCGGTGGCACTTTTCAGCACAGATTACCATAGATTCATTCGTGGGGCTGCATGTGTTGTCCTCAAGCTAACTGTTTGGATTAAAAAAAAGAAGTTTTTTAATCATGTCAATCTCCTCTTTAAATGCTGAGAGAAAGCAGGGAATTTAAACACAGCTTGACGTGAACCACAACCCCCTCTCTGAGAAAGTTGGCTGTTCTGAAAAGGAAAAAAAACAAAACAGAATGCAATTATTTCCAAATCTCATAAACCCCAAGTTTATTTTCAGAAAGGAACCTAGTAAACATATCAAATGTTGAAAATAGGAAATTGCAAAAAAACAAAGTAATGTGGAATCTTATAGGAGCAACACGTCTCCAAAAAGGTTGGGACGGGACAACAAAAAGCTGTAAAAGGAATGACTAAGAAACAGCTGGAGGAGCATTTTACAACTGATTTAGTTAATTGGCAGCAGGTCAGTAAGAGGACTGGGGATAAAAAGAGCTTTTTAGAGAGGCTGAACCTCTCAGAGGTTTGTAAGTCTGCGTTTTTAAAATAGTGGAACAATTTCAAAATAATGTTCTTCAATGGGAAATCGACAAGACTTTGAATCTCCCATCATCTACAGTTCTTTATACCATCAAAAGATTTCCAGTCAGTGTTGGATGTTTGTGATCTTGGGGCCCTCAGGGGCCACTGCATTAAAAACAGGTGTGGTTCTGTTCTGGACATCACTGCATGGACTCAGGAACACGTCCACAGATCGCTGTCTGTAAACACAGTCCACCCTGCTGTCCTCTAATGCTGCTTAAAGCTCCATCAGGCAGAGAAGAAGCCAGAAGTGACACCATCCAGAAACTCTGCTGTCTTCTCTGGACCACAGCTCAGTTAAAATGGACTGAGACAAAGAGGACAACTGTTCTGTCAGATTATTAGAAATTTGAACCTTTTTTACGGGGAAATCACAGACAGCATGTCCTTCGTACAGGGCCTTGTCTCCATTTTTTTGCCATCAAGTTTAAAAGTTTTTTTTTTTTTTACCAAACTATAGCACAGTTTCTTAGTTTTAACATGTGATGTGTTCACTATGTTCTGTTGGGAATAAAAAAAAAGCAGGTTTATGAGTTTTGCAAATCACTGCATTCTACTTTTTGTTACATTTTACACAACGTTTTTGGAATCGGGATCGTGGAAAAAATATTCCCGCCGTTCGCGTGTCGGCGCCAGCACATTAGGAATGCAAGTGTGGAGGAAGTCCTGACTTCCCCAGTGTTTGTCCTTTAAGCAGTCGGATTATTGTCGTCGTGTCCGACCTTCTTCCGACCACCTCTCCGCATCTGTCGAAAACTCAGCTACAGTAATGAGAAGCTCACAGCAAACTGCGGCGGCTCCCGTTGAGGCAGTTAAAGAGGAGCTGTGCTTTGCTTCTTCCACCAAGAACGGAGCCGGGACGTTGCGTCGACCCCCCCACCCCCCCAGCAGCGGTTTAACGAGTGAAATGTAAAACCCAGATAAAAAGGGTGTTAGAGGAAAAAACAAACAAAAACCTAACAAAACTAAAAGTTAACGTGATAGAAAGAAAAAAACAAGATGGATAATTACGCAGTAAAAACAGTTCTAAAAGCAGGAGGCGTTACGCTTCAAAAACTACGCAAATGATAGATCACCTTTCAGAGAAAGGCTGATGCAACACCAGGGATGTGGGTTTTTGAAGAACCCTTGTTTGAAAACAGTTTTTTC
>JAOXNZ010000199.1:13141477-13156659 GCA_028566095.1 Kryptolebias brasiliensis
GGTGCATTTCCAACATGAATTTTATAGTTTTTTTAAATTTTTTATCCACCAATAGATAAATATTAGTTTTATAAATCTTTAATTAGGTTCTCAGTCATTCAGGAGGTGGTATCTTCTAAGAAGCAATTAAAACACAAGTCCAGTTGCCTTTGATTTTTTTGTGATTTGAAAGATTCATCCCATTTTATTTTGGTTTTGAGATATGAAAGCGATATTCTAGCATTTCCAAATGTAGAGGGCTTTGTACTCAGATGTAATTTAATTACTTGTTCTTAGCAATTAACCATTAATACAACAAGCATTAACTTCTTCTTAAAAATAAACAAAGATGAAATCTGTAATGCGACGCCTTAAAAGCCCACAGATTAATACTGAATGTGGTTCATAACTGGCACTTGTACTGAGGGCGTTGTTTGGAAAGCTGCTCAGACTCTGTCGTGGTGATCGACGCTGTAGACTCAACACGACTTTAGGGTCTGGATGTTTTGCGTTCGAAAGGAAGAAATGCTTTTTTCTCCGGTTTAGCTTCGCTGGGCTTCTTCACGCTGAGTCACTCTGGCAGAAACGGCCTCCTTTCTCTCCTTTCATAACTTTGCTCATCAACCTCAAATGTGTTCGTCTGAGAAGCTCAGCTGAGCTGCTTTATATCTGCGCTGTCACCATGCTCGGGTTTGAGGTGGAGGGTGTTGTCTGATTAAAGCAGGGTTATTTTTTAAGCTTCAGCATTTTAGGGAATTAGTTGTTTTAGTAGCTCGGCGTTTGACTATTTAGAATAAACTTTGTAGTAAATTAGTTTATTGCTTTTTACAACTTCTTCCTTTTGTTAATAGCGATGATTTAGATAGATACGTACATACATACATACTGTTCTTTTACTGATCCCAGAGGGAGTTTCATAAAAAACGTTGGCTAGCCGCTATTATTTCTGCTCATTATTAGTTTAAATATTTGTTTATTCTAATAAATAATCACTAAAATGCCCATCCAGTCATCCATTGGCTTCTGCTTATCCGTGGTCAGGTCACAGAGGCTACAAAGCTAGGAGGGAAACCCAGATTCTGTTCCCAGTACTCTCAGCTCTCCTTTGGGAATCCCAAAGTGTTTCCAGGGCAGAGAGGATATTAATGTAATCCCTCCAGTGAGGGGAGGCATTCTGATCAGATGCCTCAACCACCTCAGCTGACTCCTTTTGAGTCCACTTCTGTTCAGGCTCTTGTTGTTTCGGTCGTGATTCATATCACACCATAGGTGAGGGTTGAAATGTAAGAGGACCAGCACATTTCCATCTCAGCTCCTTCTTCACCACGGCAGACCGGAGCAGCGCCCTCATTACAGTGGACGAGGCCCTGATCTGAGGCTCCTGCTCTGTCCTACAATCGCTTGTGAACAGGACTTCTGCTGTAGAACAGGAACGTCAAACTGCACAGCTGGACATCTCATGGCTCAAAGATGATGCCTGCTGATTTCAAGGTTCATGGGGTCAAAGGTCAAGGTCTCATGTAACTCCTTTGTTAGAAGCTCTCTGCTCCTACATGTGACCCTTTTGTTTCCTCCATCAAGGGGGTTCTGTTTCCGGTTGTGTCCGTTGGTTTGTCTGTCCGTCTGTCAGCAAAGATCAGGTAAAAACTGATGAACAGATTTGTAGATGTTAGGAAATGTTGGGGTTGCCACAACAAACAATGGATCATATTCTGGTGCTGATCCAGATTATGATCCAGATCGCACAACTTTTTAGTCATGCTGCGGCCTTGGTGGAAGTTTGCGCTCTCTGAGTGCTTCTAGTGGTAAATGGACTGCTTTTATAAAGCATTTTCTTCGTCTTACTGACCATTCAAAGCACCTTTATACTACAAGTCACATTCACCTATTCACACAAACACTCACCAAACCAGGGGCAGCCTGGATTTGGTGTCTTGCCCAAGGACACTTAGGCATGTGGTGGGGGAGGCCAGGATCAAACCACCAACTCTCCGATTAGCAGCCAGCAATTCAGAATAATATAGAAACATCTTTAAAAAGCAGCAATTCTTCACATATATGTGATATTATTTCCACATTGTTGCTTGGAAATTAAGAATTATTATTTATTCCCTATAGGCATCACAATAACACTTGGTCCTCCATTGTATATTAAAACAGCTAGTTTTGAACCACCTTTTCTCCAACACGTTCTTTAATTTCCCCCTGAATCATTACTCCGGTTAGTGCTTTGCTTTCTGATTCCTCGGGGACGGGGGAAATGAAGAAAGTCCTGCTTCATTTTTCCCAGAAAACTGCAGCCGATCAACTCATAACCGGATCAGCTGAGAGCCTTGCTCCTCTCTTTAACCAGGAGTTTCCAACATGTTGCCTCAAACCAGATGAAATGACTGTGAAGCTGATGATGTACTTTAACCACAAAGGGGGTTTGTTATAACGTTGTTCATGACTAGCGAAGAAGTCCAACAACAGCTCACCAATCAGGTTTAGAGGAGACACGAAAGTACAGATTTCCCAGTGACAGTCACTGAAGTTTCTCCCAGTGAAACTATGAGTAGTAGCTCCTCTTTACCATGCTTTAAGAAGTTTGAGTTTTCTACTTTGCTGCGAGGCAGTTATGCACACTTTCTTCTGCCACCCGTGATCGCATTGAGACGACTCCGCTGAGGCAAATTCCAGGCGTGCAGCAGCCGATCGTGGCCTCGTGAGCGTACCCAGACCTGCTTGGCTCTGTTCACCCCGGGCGGCTGCGCTGACACTAAACTCAGTTGACACGGCTAATTTTCTAGCTGAGAGAGACTGTTGTCAGCATTACTTAAAAGGCTAAACACATTAGCGGCTCGATGAAGTCAGAAAGGCTGCAGTTCTCCTCCCTTACGTTGGGTGAACTGTGTCATCTTCCTGTATGTAATTGGACAAACAGTATCGCTCCTTGTGAGTTGAAAGAAGCCTGCACATGAGTGTTTATTCTGTCATCACACTCCAGTCACCCCTGCCCTCTTTCTGAAATGGATACCTTTTTTTTTTTTTTTTCTTCCTAAAATCAAGAGCCTACTTTCTAACTTCTAAACGTCAGGAGTATCAGGATGGGCGGAGAAGGAGGCGAACCCAGAGTGCAGACTCATTTTAAAAGAACTAATTTATTAAATAAAAGACAACACAAAACAAAGGCTGACGTGGCAGCAAAACCCTAAACAGAACTAACTAACAGAACTTACAAAGACTTGAGGCAAGACACGAGGGAAATCAGACAGCTCATAGGAGTGACACGGAGAGACAATGAACCAGCGAGTAAATGGAGGAAATGACCGGGTTTTATAGACAGGAGGAAATTAGTGGAAGTGGGCACAGGTGAAGTAATTATCAGACTCGGGGCAGGTGTAGATGGGCGTGGCAGAACAGGAGATAGATAGAGGAGAAGCGAATGATGACGAAGCACAGAGAAGACAGAACAAGAAGACAAGAGAACTCAAAAAGAAACCAGAAACACTAAATACAAACACACACATAAAAACCCAAATCCCCACAAAGAGGAGCTCAAAAGCCTCGTCATTCTTTGAACTGACAGACACACCAAATAATCCAGTCTGAGACCACATATCAAAATGGTATAATGCAAAAATAAAATCTTAAAAATGCCACTTTACTCTGTTATTATTAAGCTGATTTCGGCATAGGCATAGGCTTGATTTGAGTCCTTTTAAACTGCTGCATCGTCCTGTTCATTTCCTTTCAGTAACATAGTGAACACATGTGTCCTAACTAATCCATTCTCTGTATCGATAACTTTGGACTCGTTGCGTTTCCTGTTGCGTATCTGTGGAAAAGTGTTGACGGACATTCAGGTAGGGCAGATTCATGTTCACAGAGAGGTCGGCCGAGTTCAGCGGTCCTGCAGCTGGTTTATCTGCAGCTGGCTGAGGTGCAGAAAGGCTCATGAAAGGCTGAGCACGGCCCAGATCTGTGCGCTGCTATTGGTCACTGAAGGCTCACAGAGGTCTCTTTGAGACAGAGCCAGCCCTGAGGGACACCACGCATTTTTACCGTCTTTTACCGACACAGTTTTCCAGCTGAAGTCATTAGACGTTCCTGAAAATGGCCATGGAAACAGCATCATTTTTCCAACGTTGAGCTCGAGTCAGTAATTTATTCATCCAAAAAAAAAAAAAAAAGTTGTTCGGTCATTTTGTTTCTGACTATTTGGCAATAAATTCTGCAACGTCTGGATGACTCTGTTGGAAGACAATCAAATCAACTTTATTTATAAAGCACATTTGAAATGACCAGCGCTGTACAATTAAATTATGTTAAAACAGAATATATTAAACCAACAAATAGTAAAGGAAACAAGTGACAAATCCTTTAATCTCACAATCTTAAATCTTGTTTCTTACATCAGCTTGAGCCACATCTTCATTTACTATAATAGTTACTGTGACTATTTGTCTTTTGTCTTCACAAGACTTTTTTTTTATTCAGGTTTAATTTGACAATAAATATATAGAGAGACTCAGACAGAAACTCTGAATCTACGGCTGTGTCACTGACAAATGTTTCTGTGTTGAACTGTTTGGGAGACAAATTCACACAGCAACACAGTCCAAGTGTTTTCAAAACACATTTTTTGATTGGGTGAGGGTTAACAAAAAGCAGTCAATCAACAAGTGTACATTTAAATATATTTATAACTGTAGATTGAGTGGCTGAGCTTGAAGTTTCTGTGGTTTTTATGTTTTGTTGGGTGTTTCAGCACTGCTGAAAATATGTAAATTTTATTGCACTTTTTGCAGATTTGTAGTTGTGTGACCAAGCAGTTCAAAGTGCCTGTCTTTTCTCAGCCCTCCACGTTTTTTAAGCCCCACAAGTTCTTCACACTAACACAAATTCAGCCTATAGTTTACCCTTTTACTTGATTTAAGCACCTTTTGTAATCTACAAAGATGGTACACCATCTGTTGGGAACTTACTCTTGTTGTTTTTGGCAAAAATGTTGAAGTTTTTCTCGCGTGAAACGGGAAGCACTTGTGCTCTAATTTACCTCTTTATAGATTTTTTTTTTTCACAAGATTCAGGCTTGAAGTTGTGGATTTATTTTCACAGCACTGTGCTTACAGGTTGAAACTTAAACCATCATCCCAGCCCTTCATTTTGAAGTTTAGGCAGGAGGTTTTTGCTGATTGTTTCAGACGTTCTGCCTTTAAAGTTTTTTGTTTTTTTTTCTCGTCACTCAGTTTGGCAGCTCAGTCCAAAAAAAAAACCATTGAAGGATTTAAGCATCTTATAGAGCGATGAAGGCAGCTGTGCTTTTAGGCTCTTTAAATGCTGCACACATTTTACTGTATATTTGCTCCGACTGGTGCTTTGACTGATGTGGAGTGAAAAATAATTGAATCCCTTTGAAAATGACTCTGAAAGGTATCAAAATGTGGAAAACTTGAAATGCTCTGAAACTGAATCTCTCTCTTTCATTTCTGCCCCCCCCCCCCTCTCTTTGTGCGTCATGCCTAATTTTCCTGCCTCAAAGTTTTGCTCCAGTGTTTTTCAGTAGACATCAGTGTATACAGAGTGTGGTGGTTTTGGATGGGTTGGTGTCCCACTTGGCCATAGGGCTAAAGCTTCTGTGGTCAACTAACTGGGCTTTGCTTTGGCTAACACCAGCGACTCCAGGAAGAGAGGGAATCAAAATGATCTGCGGTGATTAAGGCCATTGGAAACAACAGGAAATATGTGTACGTTTCTGCTCCAGCGAATGAATTCATCAGTACGGCTTTTTTTCCTCAGTGTCTGAGCTTATACTGAAACAGTGGAGGAAGAGAAAACTTTAAAACTCTTAAGATCTAAAGTTAATAAGAAACTGTTGTTGACTGAAAGGTGTTCTGCATTAACGTCTTCCAAATTTCTCCCTTATTATAACAAGTCAGTCAGTCACACCAGATAAAGAAATATTCTCAGTTTTTGTCTGTCAGCTTAGCACTAAAAGGAATAAGTTATTCTATGTTCCTTGTTTTCACTCAGAGGAAAAAAACACTGCATTTTAATGAGCTTCTTGCATCATGGGTCTGTAAACCAAGACGCTAGTAAATCCCCTTGAAAGACATGCATGCAGTTTTAAATTTTTCTACAACAGCCTCTTTTAATTGATACCTTTCCATGTGTCCACTGAGAGAATGAAAAATTGGCAACATGGTGGCACAGCGCATGTGGAGGTTTTCTACTCTGGTTTCTTACCACAATCCAAAAACACGCCTGTTAGGTTAACTGGTGAGTCTGAATTGACTTTAGGGGTGTCTCTGTGTGACAGACTGGAGACCTGTCCATGGTGTACCCTGCCTCTTGCCCAGTGACTTATGGTTTAGGCACCAATTTATCAACAAACTAAATAGGGTTAGTATAGAAAATGGACAGAAGGAGCAAAGTATTTCAGTTCACTGACTTCTAGTCATAAAACATACTCTACAAGTGTGGAGTATGGAGGAGCTTCTGTCAACCCTGAAGTTTAGATTTCCCAGCTGAAGCCACCTGTTATACAAACATAAACCCCACAAAGGCTCACTCACACAAACACGAGTTCCTGCCTTATTGTGCTTAAACTGACTTCCATAAAACCAAAGAACTCTGCTTTACAAGCTGATTTAAGATTTTTCAGTGACACATCTGTTCTTTAAGCTGTGTGCAAATGCACGTTGGAGAAAAAAAAAAAAAAAAAAAGGGTGTTTTGGAGTTTAGTGTAGGTTTGTAATTGTAAAAAAAATTCATCTCAGTTTGAACCTTTTTACCCTGACGTGTCTCTGCGTTCACATAGTCCACAGCATTGAGATTTAAAGGCGCAAATCTCTCAAATTCTATACGCGTTTCAGTTTATTTTGGCATTTTGAAGTCAAAATTTACCCAAGGATTGGCACCTGAAGAGACCAAAAGTATTTCAAATTTGCCAGTAGTGGCAAACTAAAAACGGTGGTTTTAAAAGCTGAGACGTGCAGGTCCATTAGTAAACCACTTGTTATGTTGAGGTTAGAGAGTGCCGAATTCCAATGGGTTGTTTTTCTTTGGTGAGTGAGCTCGTGTTTGTCTGTCTCTGTTTGTGCAAATTACTAAAAGTAGATTACTGCTGCCTGTGAGTGCACCTACGGTTCCTCAACCCAAATAAGTTTGGGTCTTGTTTTCTTCATTTGGGAAAGCTTTTACGTGAGTTGTTTTAAAATTCCTCGGGGCCGACTGTGTGAGATTTCAGGTTTAGAGCCCATTTGTTGTGTTTCCAAACCTTAAAGTCTTGTTCCGGCTTGTTGTCCAAATATAGAGGTAAAAGTACATTTTGGCCTCGATTTCAATAACTTCATTATGAAACACTATGCAAGTAAGTTGAAAAGGTTTACACAAAAATACTTTTTTTTTGTTTGTTTTCTTTAACTAATCATTCTCAACACACTAAGCATTTAATACAAGGTTTCTCAGCGAGATAATTTTTGTATTAGTATTTTTATTTCTTTTCTTTAAAAGCAGATATGTGCAACATTTCTGTGATCTACAAAAAGCTTGTGTACTGTTGAAGTCCATGGCAACTTAGACTGAATTCCAGGTTATCCCAGAATAGCAACAGGCAAATTGTGTTTGCTTCCTTAATAAACCTCCCAGGCAGTATTCCCTGTTTGTATTATAAGGTCAAGTATAATTTAATCTAGCAACAAAATTGGAATTCAGCACAAACAATAGGATCAATGAACCGTAACCTTTCTGTAAATATGTTGTGCAATCGCTGATGTCTTCACTCTGCAGTTCAGTAAGGAGTCATTTCTACCTACAGCTGATGCCAAGTCAAGCAAATCCCAAAGATGACAGCGAAATGCTAGGACGCCTAAAGACAAACAGGAGGAATAAATTCAACCTCAGCAACAACAGTCAGAGTAACTTGGTGTGCAGTGTGGTCTGAACTAAGTCTGGAGCTGTAATAACTTTTCATGGATACATTAAATCAGTTAATAGCCTCTAATAATTCCCTCAACATAAGTACTTTCAACACGCCAGTTTGAAGTCAAGATAATGCGTCGCTTCAGCACCCCGTTGCTGTTGTTTATCTCGAGCTCAAAGTTCAGCCAAGGAGACGGTGCGTTGGCTGCTGTGTGCTCGAGTATTGAGGCAAGGGTCTCTTTGTTGCAAATGTTACGTAACTCATAGGATTTATTCCAACACTGAGCATAGTTTTGTTAAATATCCCCTCTGAACAGGAAGTGTTTGCGCTTTAAGATTTGTCAGGTTTTGATGCACGTAGAGAGCAGTAGCCGGAAAAAAACCCCTAGCTTTTAACCAGGAAAAAGAATTGCACAACACAAACCAGAGGCTCTGGTCCTGCACGGATCCAATCTGCAAATTCATATTGTTGATTAGGTTTGACTCTCTAGACCCTTGCATGGATAGTAGATGTTTATTAGCTGTATTTTGAGGCTAACAAGCAAAGAAACAGATAATTTTGTGAACGTGCGACACCTAAACTCATACGAACATGTAGAATCTGCAGGTAAAACAAGAGAAAAAAGTTTTCTAATTGTGAAGTTAATTTATATCAACTTTTTTTTTTTTTTTTTTACAAAAGAAAGAGGAAACCAGTAGGTCTAAAACCAATGCAGATTTGGGTTTGGGTTCTTTGAGTTTACAACAGTTGAAATACAGCCTCAGATCCAGTGGTTATCGTCCAGTTTAAATTTTAATTAGCGATTTTTGAGGATCGCCTGCGTTCAAGCAAAGACTGGAACAGCAATCCTGGATGTATTTTATCCAGAGATACAGTGGAAACAGTAACACTGGCCAGTTTGCTTAGAGGTTAAGTCATTGGATCAAAGTGGATAGGGTTTGGGTTTGGTTAGCTCGGACAACTGCATTTTTGGTCTCTGGCACCCTTTTTCAGAACAAAATGGGGGATGAAATGGTAAAACAAAGACCCAGTCGAAATAAACAGAGTAAAAACAAAAGTGAAAAAATTTTTCCTAAAACTCTTCTTGCAAGATAAATCTGCTAATTAATAGCTCAACATCTAACCTATCAGCTATAGAAGTGTTTTCTTAAATCATCCCCACCAACCTTAGTGAAAAATGTCATTTTATAATAAAGCTGCTGCTCAGCTTCTGGACTGTACACTGAGAAAATAGAAAAACAAAAATCTGTGGCTGAATGAATCCACGTATTTGCATTTTCTATGTATTTGTCTGATTTTTTTCCTAAATTACTTGTGGTGTATTTCAAAGGCATTTGTAGTCACCTAATGAAAACGTTACCACATAGAGATAAAGTAAAACTGGCCAGTAATAGCAACTTTTACAATGCGGGTCAAAAACTGTACAAGGAGCACAACCAGATGCCGTCACCATACTGATATAACACACCTCCACGTTGGCTGCATGTCTGCACCTTATGCCTGTACTGAAAATGTTAATCAGAGGCCATAAAAAAATAGAATAAATCTAAAAACTGGAGATATGTGACGCCAGGTGGATTGATGAGTCTGATCTAACAATCAGTCTGTATTTTTGCATCCATTTACCTAGAAGGCAGCAAGTGATTTGATCACAGTTGCTGCTAAAAGTGTTTCTTTCATGCTTGTTTTGCCTGCGCAGGACTGATGCTGGTGGAAGGATAATTGAATGAGCTTTTCATCTGCCAGGCAGGCTAGCTTTTATCCTTGGCATCACATTTTGGAATTAGCTTCCCTCCCTTTGCCTTTGGCATCTCTTCCTTGTCGCTTCTTGTCGAGTCATTGCGTTTGATGAATGGTGTTGTGACAGGAGCTGTCAGGGTAATACACACAGTTTTCCAGCCATTTCCTCTCTGGTAACGAACTGATTGTACATCCACTCTCCTGCAACACTGTTTGGCGACATTACACTTGAGCCTTTTTACAAATTCCCAAAGCACTAGAAAACTTTCGTAAAAAGCTTTAAATTATTAGGTACTGGTAAGTAACTCAGGGGTTGCCAAATTTGAAGCAATTTCCTGCAATGCCTCCTTTGTTCTAGAAACCTTTTTCTTATCCTAAAAAAATGCCCAACTGCACCCCAGACAGGTTACCAATTATCTATGCATTGCCTGTGTAACTTCAAAAACATCTTTTGTGGTTTTGGAAACCTTAAGTTAAAGCACAGGGATTTATGAGTGTCTTTTCTTAAAGTTGAACTGAGGTATACTGTTTTGTTTTTTTTTCACTCATATTAGTCCGCTGCACTGGACACATCTGCTCTGTTCATCACTAGTCCTGTGTTCTCCTTGGAGAAAAAAAAAAGTCTGAAACCTTTAGCGAGTCTGCCCACAACGGTGCCGGTCTGTTTAGTGTCCCTTGGTGTAATACTGACATTTTGCCAACCTTCCAGCTGCTGTCAATCAAGTGCAGACAATGACCCACTGCTGAAAACATCTGAGTGCAAAAGGATGTACTGTTTTCTTCTTTAATAACATTTTCCTACTTCTTCTTGTTGAACAAACCGAATTAAACTAAATAATTCAGCCACACCAGGACCGAAAACCCCACCAAAACAATAGAAAATGTGCACTTTGACATCCCCGAGCACTTTAGAGCACACATAAGAGCCACAACATGTAAGCATGTAAAAAAATTAAGGCTGATAAAAAAGTTGGTTTAACAGTAGCAAAAGGTACAAAAGACCAGGTTATACAGTATTATGATGATGATGTAAAGCACTTTGAACCGCCTTGTTGCTGAAAAGTGCTATATAAATAAATTTAACTTGGCTATTATAGATGGATACAAAAATAAGCACTACATTTTGTTCCCAGTATAGAAAACCTGAACTGTGGACACTGTTTTCATTAGGTAAACTCTTCAATCTTAAACTGGGCTTTGACCTTTTGGTTGATGCTGAACAGGAGAATGAAGATGACCAGTGTACTGTTGGAAAGTTCAGACCCACTGAGCAACATCTAGATGTCTAGGAAAAAGTCAAACTAAATTTGGTCTAAAAGTGAAAGTTTACTAGACATCTAAAACCAGGTATAGACGTTGAATATATGTCAATAAAATGTATGAAGTTATGCTCGTATTTACCACTATTTCCTTTTTTAAGTCTCCACTGAACGGACAGATTGTGTGTTTTGACATATTGATGTTATAATTGCAATACATTTAAAGATGGAATGAAATAAGTGAAAAAAAGTTTTTAGACGTTCAGACAAAAACAACCTTTTCAAACAATTTTAAAATCCCATCTTGTGTTTTTTTTCTCAGTAATTTTGCACAATTCTTAGACTTGTGTTGCGTGTCTTACATATTTTTCAATTTATTTCAATTCAGTTTATTTATATAGCGCCAAGTCACAACCAAAGTCATCTCAGGACGCTGTACAACATTCACATACATTATAAAAGCCAATTAGTAAAAGTTATCGATCTAAGGAAGCCAGTAGATTGCGTTGAATCTTCACTTTGTCTCAGTCTCCCATCCTGAGCAGCACGTTGGCAACAGTGGAAAGAAATGACTCCCTTTTAACAGGAAGAAACCTCCAGCAGAACCAGAACCAGAACCAGAACCAGGCTCAGGATGGGCGACCATCTGCCTCGACCTGCTGGGGTTAAAGAGGACAGGAAAGAGACACAGACAAACAAAGAAGGACTGGAATGACTGAAAGAAAGACGAAGAAAATGTTTTCACTCTTTTGTGTTGTTTAAAAAACAAGTAATTGTTATTAATATTAATTTTATGTTAAAGTTTTGATCAGTGGAGATTTAGACGCTGAACAACGTGAGGATTTGTTATCAACCACAGTGTTTTTTAGGGCAGCAGTTCCCAAATATGGGTCGAAACCCACCGTGGGTCGCACACCATCAACCTCAGGGCCTTGAGATGATTTCTAAAAATTTCTTCTGACATATCATTGTGCTATGATTAGTATTTACAGGACATGACAAGTGTAGTTATAAAGACATTACAACCTTTAGACCATCTTTATGATTATGCCTTTGTTTTGTCCTAACAGCAGTGTTTGCACGCTTCAGCCAGATTTAGTTCAGCGCAAATGTCTGCCACAGTTATTTTCTGGGTCAGAAGATGAAAAGTTTGGGAATGAATGCTCTCGGAAAAAGCTGTGTTGTAAGCAACGCTGTCTTTAAATTGAATTCTTATGTTTAGCTCACAAATCGTTGTTTTGGCATAGCTGCATATTTTCTGACAGAAGTTTGTGTTTTGTTTTTTCCTTAACATGTGACTTTATCTTAGACTGCATAAAGAACAAGTACTCCTAGAAATGTGGTTTTCTAGCATTTAATCTATTTAAATAAAAATCCATGTTGGGGTTGATGCATGTCTAAAAATTTCCTTCAACAAAATGAAATAGGTCGTGCACCTACAGAAAGATATATGGAGCTCTGCTCCAACTAACCACCCCGACGAAGTTTCTTTCCTCTCCTAATTATAGAAGAAAATATCACACCATCCTTGCACGCAGAAACACCAAACAGGTGATCTCATGACACTTTTAGGACTAAAAACTGGGTCATAGGCCAGATTAGTATTTGCAGTGCGTGTCTCTACTGCACAGGATCACACATATTTCACCTCTGTAGCTTGTTTCTGATCATAACATAAGACATAATCGTTGGATATGCTGTTTGAAAGTACTTGAAGTGGGATTTTGGGTTTTCACAGCCTGAACAAGCAGCCTGTAGTGGAACAATGATAGATGGAGCTTACAGACGCAGGGCAGCATGGGTTACCTTTACTGTCAATCTTGTAATGGGTAATAAAAGACATTCAGTGTATGGCTGCTACTTTTTAACTCTACGCTTTTAGTGTAACGACAGAAACAGACGGTTTACCTGTCTTTGCTTTCAGCAAACATATAGGTTGCAGTAAAAAGACATTTTTTAAAGAATGGTTTTGCTTGTGTTAGTGAGATGATGCCAAACTCTGCATACATGACTATCTTTTAAAACCAATCATTAATGACGAGCTAGAATGTTGATCAAAATAAAAGCATAGACAGTCAAAAATTGTCTGTACTTGTAACCTAAATATACCAAATTAGTTTTTAGCATTAGAGCATTAGAGCTGAAAACCAGCTCTTTGTAAACATCCAATTAAAAAGTGAAATGATCAAAAGATGCCAAAATTAGATTTAACTGATGCAAGTTTATTCCTGTATGTAAAAAAAAAAAAAAAGCTGAAAACCAGTCACTTCAGCAACCTTTTAGAGTTGTTTGTTATAAAGTAGACTCAATTTGGATTACTTAGAAATAAAACACGCAAGACCACCTCCATGACCAGCTGGGTGGCCTGCTGTGTGTGGAAACCAATCTATTTGCCCTCACTCCTGTCTGTCTGTCTGTCTGTCTGTCTGTCTGTATGTCTCGGGGCTACATACCGAGGAGAACAAGAGCATGGAAAGTTTTTGAAATTAACTCAGTTTGAGAATAGCATGGAACAAATGAAATCAAAGCTCGAAGGGAACTTTTTAGCAAAGAAAAGGGAAATATGTGCACTGTCTAGCCAAAAGACATCGAAGAGCTAATGCTTAAGAATTGTTTCAGTTTGAATTGTCTTCTTAGGGCTCAAAAAGCTGAATGTATCTTTGAGGAATGCATTATGTGGGGAAAGGTAACTAGATGTTTGTGGTATGAAAGACTTCAAGAAATCTCTGAGACAACCAGGAACTAAATTCTTTTAAAAGCTCTCCATAATTATGTAAAATATTCTTAATGTGTGCCTCTATATATGTGTTGCTAAGGAATACCTAACCTAAGCTGTAGCTGTATGTAAGTGTGTGTGCATGTTGTTCTGTTGGGCCCCTGCAGAGTTATTGTTGTTATTCTTACCACCCAAGCCAAGAGCAGATAGCCTGTCAAAACAAGCGGTCAAACTTCCGACTGATGGGGAAGAGAGCTTTCCGAACGGATGCACTCGGGTTGCTGTTTCATCCTCTGTGGGATCCCTGTAATAGAGTTTTTTGTTTTTGTAAGGTGGATGTCAGGAAAGTGAAAAAAAACCATACAAGATAATCACATGAAAGACTTGCCTGTCCCATTAGGGTTCATTCATCATTGCACACGATGCAGAGAGAAGCAGTCCGAGGTTCCTGATTGCGCGTCTTTCAAAGAGGTCTCCGACAATTTATGTGTTTAACTTTTTACTCTTACATATTTTGAGGACGCATCAAATTTATTGTTTTGAATTTACTGCCAATAAAAACTGTTTTAGCTGCTTAACAAGTATATAAAATAACACAATGTAGACTTTGTTCGGTATGTCTTTCTTTTCCTTTTAAAATTTTGCATACAAAAAAAGAGGTAAATCATCAACCAGCATTGATCAAAGTTGTAGCAGCAGCGAATGGGAGGACCTCATCTTCATTCAGATTAGCTGTCATGCATAAAGACTTCTTTGATTAACAGCTGGGGTACCTTGGTATCGTCTTTAGACCTTGAAGTTGTTGAAAGGTTTGTAATTTCTTCTGCCAAATGCAATGAGGTGCCTGCTTTTGAAGTTCTAATTATACAACCATCTGTTTGGAGTTGATTAGAATAAAATTCAATTTTTCATTAGATTGTATTTGCTGGATGTTTTTAAGACTAACATAACAAAGACTAATAATTAATGTTCTCAATCATCTCTAATGTCCCAGTGAAAGGGTGTGGTGTGTAAATTGACAAACATTTGCCACTGCTTGTATTTTCTTGTATCTCTTTATATTTTAGGGGTTGACACAACTTTAAGCACCATTTCCCTAAGCTTGTAATCTTATTTGACTGGTCCGCCACCAAAAAGCACCACCAATTTCCAATGAAATACTTTACTAATTATCAGAATGATTACCACTGTTTAAATAGACATGTATTTTCGATAGAAGTTTAATGACTTTGTTAATCTACTGACTGTTACACTTGTGACCTTTAAAGGTGTTGGACACATTGTCTTGACGCCCCCTTAATCAGTAATTTTCCTTGCTACCCTAAAGCACCTCTCACAAAACACTTTCAAGAGTTGAAGTCGATCTGCCTCTGTTGAGACTTTCAGCCATTAAAGGAGGTAGTCACAGAGCCAAGTTGGCGAGTAAGTGTAAAGTGGGTAGGGACACAAGCAACTCTATCACAAACAAGTGACACCAACTTTGCTGGTGTCACTTGTTTGTTCCATAACATCCATCCATCCATCCATCCATCCATCCATCCATCCATCCATCCATCCATCCATCCATCCATCCATCCATCCA
>JAOXNZ010000199.1:13420768-13441153 GCA_028566095.1 Kryptolebias brasiliensis
GTGTGTGTGTGTGTGTGTGTGTGTGTGTGTGTGTGTGTGTGTGTGTGTGTGTTCTGTACACCGTTATAACTATTTTTTTTGTTGCTGTAAGATCTTTGTTGGCCCGTCCGGTTGGCCTGTTTAAGCACTTCAACTGTATTATTGTCATTAAAGAAGCTGTTTATTGTTATATTTGGGAATGAATGGTCAAAGACCTGCTTGAGAGATGTACAGATTCTTATTATTTAAAGATCGCATTGAATAAAAAGATAGAATGAACTGAAGTTTTTGTTTGTTTTCAATCAACCTTTTCCTTTTCAGCCCTGACCGCTGCAGAGCTTTGAGCCCAATTCAGGCCCCGTCTACACTGATATTTCTGATGGTTTCTGCGGAGTATGCACCTCCTTGTTTAGAGTTTTTGTGAGAAAAATTAATATTTTTTAAAAACGATTTCAAAAGTGGATATTTTTTAGAAACTTTTTTGTTGTCTCTGTAGACTGGAATTGGTATTTTGAACAGAAGTGTCTTCCTCAAACTGTATTGTCTCATTTGTAGGTAAAAATAAGCTAAATAACCTTTCTTATAGCTTAGCTAATGCCACATTTTTAGCATCCTAGCAAGGTTAACCTAAGATTGAACCTGTTGCATTAGCATTTAGCTTTGTTAGCAAATTTTAGTAGACATATTGGCTAAATTGCTAATAAAGCTGCGAACATGCTAACATGTGCTAATATGTCCATAGTAGCATGTTGCTAACATGCATATTTGCTAATTGGACAAGTTTTATATTTTCAACAGTAACATTAGTTTGTGTATTGTTTAGCTTGTTTACAAACCTTCGTTAGGTGAAACATCAATTTGTTAGGCCACATTCTTACAATATTTTGTAATGCTAACGTTTTGAAGACTGGAGTTTATCAAATAGTCTGACTATTGTAGTCATTTTTTAAGTGTTTGAGATAGCGCCACTGTTAAATATGAAGTATTTAGTGAATGTGAAGATTACATCATGTTTTTGTACAAATGAAGTATTTATCTCTTTCTGTGAGAAAAGCCTCTTCCTTCAAGGCGGACCCTCAACTTCTAAGGACCAGGGCTGGTTGATTCACACACTTTACAATATACTATATTTTAATCCAGTTCATTCAGTCTGTGGTCTAGTTCTACTCCTTAGCAAAATATTAACTCTTTAATTAGGTACAATAATATAGCAAATCTGTTTGTATAATTATTCACAAAGCTAAATATTGTTCCATAAACGCTCCCCACTAAATGCTTTTGGCTTAATAACTGGCTGTAAATGAGCTCCGAATAGGAACAGTGAAACGAGCCAAATGAGTATCTTTGAGAACTTTAGGTTGCCCTCGTTAACTGTTTTTCTTACCTTCCTCTTTAAGTGGATCACACAGCCTATCCTCTCTTACAAAATCACCAGCCTTTAATTGAATCTTTATCTCTCCCCACCCCTTTCGACCTCCTGTTCTCCCCATGCTACCATTTCTCCCTGCAGCTCAATCCGACGCCTCTTCCATGGCTCCTGACAGGTGTTTGGTTTTCAAGGAAGTCAAGAACCTCGACTGCTGTACGCTTCAGGCTGTATAAGTTTCGTGACTGAGAGGTCATGAGGACACGAGGTGTAACATGCTTTAGAGCTCCACTTGGGTTGTGTATCATTATTGTCCGGCTCATCACAGGTGAGTTATGAAGTTGTTTTGGGAGTTTGATGGTCTTGTACTCTTTTTGGTCAACCTTTTTTTTTTTTTTTTTTATACTGTGAAATTGCTTCCATTTACATGTTGGACCAATTTACTTCCTGTGTTCTGTGCTCCCGTGCCTGCAAAGCTCACCAAAGTTGTGACAATTAGACTTAAGGGGTCAATAAGCAACTGTTTGACTGGGCTATTTTTGTGTCCTGGTTTCGTGCAAACCTCTCAGGGTCGACTGGGATAGTCTGTTCCACTGCTGTGAAGTCACTGGACTTAGGTTGCCTCCTGCGGTGGGATTGTCCCCATGCCAGTCCTAATATCACCTACACTGTACAAACAAAGACACAGGGGTAAGTCCTAATGCCTGTGCCGGAGAGAGACTTGCTTTTTCAAACGTATCTTTGTGTTTATTCAGTACTTTATTGCTTCTCACTGTGTGAACACTTCCATTACTATTTCTGTTCCTACATGGGTTTATTAACATTTATAAAAGAAAATATGCTACACTTAATAAAAAACATCCAATGACTTAGGTCAAGTGAGAGTTACAAGAATAAATGGAAAGAATAAATTTGCTATCCTTGGTGTAAATTGGGACAAAAACAGCTAAAACAGAATTTGAATGGTGCTTTTTGACGTTCAATAAAAACAGAACATTCACTAAAGCTGAATTTGTTGCAGGAATTCTGTATTAAAATTAATTTAAATATTTGAGCTTGTGAAATAGAAATAAACTGACGTGACCATGATCTAGTCTAAAAGAAGCTGAGTGTGAAACGGTAGGTATTGAACATTTTTTCCTATATTTTTTTTAAGCCTTGACTTACTGCTTAAGTGTGTCATTTTTCAAGGCTTTGTTGTCTTTCTACTTATTTGTATAATGGAAGAAATTTGAAGGACCCTTTTCTTTATTTAACAGTTGGTGTAGATAAAAAAAATACCATTCTTTTTATGCTATTAAATATAAACTTGAAATCTAAACTTGAAATATGACTCAACATAAAGCCATACAGTTTTAGGTTTCCTTTAAGTAGAACAGTAGCAACAAATAAATAAATAAAAGTATCAGAACAGGAAAGTCCTCGTCATTGTGTGGTGTTGTGTTTCAGGGACCCCTGGCAGGATGTCCCGTGGTGCGTTTGGATCTCATCCAACAGCTGTGATGTCTCGCAGGTCTTTTATAACTTTGAGCTGTACAACATGATTCGCCTCGGTGTCCACCTCGACCCCGGCTCCACCGTCTGGATCAAGCCGCACAAATTTGACTACAGTGACTTCAGTCAGTGACTGTCTGCAGTTTGTGTAAAGCAGCAGAGTCAAACCTCTGATGTAAAGTGATGAGAGTCTGCAGGTTTTTCCCTTTTTCTAGCTGGGAGGAGGATATAAGGGAGTCTTGTGTTTTTCAGGCATGAGGTTTGAATCTGCTGCTGTGGGTTGATGTTACCTGTTTTGAGGTGTGATGTGTTAAACTGGACAAACAAAGCTTCATAAAATTAGCTCTGCTCTCTCTTCCCTCCTCTAACTTGTCCAGCCTTCAGCCCTCCATCTGTCTCAGCGTCTCTGAATGACGACAGCCTGTCGGTGAAGGTACAGTTTCCCTGTGCTGCCAACAGGAGGTGCTCTCATGATGTGTGCTGTCCCATTTCTCAGCTGATTGACCCCTGGACCACAGTGACTGTCTACAACCAGCTCAATCAATCTGATCACCAGGTCTAACAATCACCCATCCATATATTACATGCATTATTAAAGATAATGTTCAAGAGTTAGCATTTATCTAAAGTTATTGTGAGGATCTCAGATTTGGTTGTTTGTCTTTGTGTTCATTTCTAGATTGTATTCCCTTGTGATCATATTCAGCTCCTTGTGTGTCACTTCTCTACTTCCTCAGTGTTTGGTTTTTCAGTTTCCACTCTCAGATCCTGCCTCACCCGCTCAGCTGTTTGCAGTTGTTATCAGTCCAGGTGTTTTTGCCACGTTAGGCTTTTTGTTTAATAAAGTCAGTTCTCATTCAAGACCTCCTGTGTTCGCCTGCATTCTGGGTTCAGCTACCAACCTCCAAACCCTGACAGTAATTTGTACATGTTTGTGTTGTTAAAGAGCCGCACGGTTTGGACACAGGAAGTGGCGTCCAGTGTGGAGTTCTCTGGTTTGTCTCCAGGTCAGAACTACTGTGCTGTGGCCAACTTCTCCTTCCCAATCTTCTCCATGGCGGCTTCCCCACAGTCTGCTCCTAAATGTGTTGAAACTGTGTCTAAATCGGGTAAGAAGGATGCTTGTAAAAAAAAAGTGATTTTTACTGATCGAACTCCAGAGACTAAATTACAGTATTTTATGGCTTTTAACAAGTACCTAAAACACAGTTATATTTAACAGATCATTAAGAAAGAACACTTATACATCAAAAAGGCTATCCATCCATTTATTTTCTTCTGCTTATTTGAGGTTGGGTCACAGAGGTAACAGGTCCAGGAAAGAAGCTTAAACATCCCTCTCCCCGGACACACTTAGCTTATCCTGGGGACTCCTGAATCCAGAGGGGGTAAATAATCCTTCCAGTGAGTTCTAGTCTTCCCTGTGGTCCCCTCCCGGTGGGAGGGTGGCCACCTGGAGAGATCCTAATCAGGTGACCATTTTGGATATGGCAGAGCAGGGCCTCTACTCCAAGCTGCCCCCCAGATGACGGAGTTTCTTATTTCATCTTTAAAGCTGCGCTGAACCATCCTACAGAAGAAAATGACTTTGGCCATTTGTTGCCAGTATCTTGTACTTTTAGGTCACGATACAAATCTCGTGAACATAGTTGAGGTTTGGAACATGAACTGAGAGCTTTGTCTTTCAGCTCAGCTTCGTCTTCACTACGACTAGAGCAGTGGTGCCCAATCCTGACCCTGGAGGGCCTCTATCCTGCATGTTTTAGTTGTTTTCCTGCTCTTCAGCAGGTCTTCAAGTTCTGCAGGAAGCTGTTAATCACCCAGCCATTCAGATCAGGTGTGTCGAAGCAGAGGAACCTCCAGGACCAGGATTGGGCACCACTGGACGAAAGCAACACCTTCATCTGTGTAGATGTGTGTTCAGCCTGTCTGATCAGCTCCCGCTTCATCCTACCATCTCATGTGAAGAAGACTCCCAGATACTCCTTTTCAGGCAGAGACTCATCCCAAGCCCAGAGGAAGCATTCCACCTTTGTTCTGGTTGAGAACCATGACTTCAGTCTTAGAGGAGCTGACTCTCATCCCAGCTGTTTCACACTCTGCTGTGAACCGCCCCAGTGCACGCTGAAGGTCATGGCTTGAAGGTGCCAACCAAACCACATCATCCCCAAAACAAAAAGCAGAGATGAGACCCTGAAGTTCTCAGACTAGACCCACACCTCTCCCTGACTGCACCCTGAGGTCCTGTCCATGGACACCGCAAATGGAATCCGAGACGAGGGGCAGCCCTGGTGGAGTCCAACCCAGTTTGGGAACAAACTGGACTTTGTGCCACAAATGTGGAAAGTTATTGATATGCTCGTTATTGTTCCAAGCTGGTGGTCACAAAACAGATATTTTTGGTCTGCCATTTAAAATAATCTGAACCAAAGCCTAAATCTAAACAATCAAATCTCTTGACTTTTTACTTCTAAAATCCTTCACCCTTGCCAGTTCCTCGTGTACTTATTGGAGATGTGTGCATTTTATGTCTGCAGGAATGCTGCCAATGCTATGTCTTGGAATCGGCCTGTCTTCTCTTTTCCTTTCTTTCTTTCTGCTTCTCATTGTGTTCCTGCGACAACCGAGACGAGCCGGACCAGCCCCTGAAAATCAACCCAAAGCTCTGGTATAATTTGAACCGTTGTCATTCTAAATCAGTAGCTCACACAGCAGATAAGAGTATTCTCGCCTTTCTCTCCTTCAGGCATCTGGTCGTGAGCTGGTCTCTCCGGTTCCTCCCACCACGGTCCCGGTTGATCCTTGTGACATCCACTTGGAATTTGCCGACAATCACATCTCCTCTAACCCCTCCTACAGCTTCCATTCTTACCAGGACCTGATGTCTGGTGCAGGAAACACGAGCTCCAGTAAGCTTGCTCATCGTGACTCCAGCTGTGCAGGTGAAGCCTGTCATGACGATGGGGCGCTAAAGCAAAAGAGAGACCTTAACTCTGGCATCAGTATCATACTCGTTTCCCACACTTCTGAAGAAACGTGAAAGGACAAATAAAAAACTAAAAGACTGAGAGCCAACACGCAAAACTTGTGGCACTGCGCCCTAAAAGGAGGGAAATGGAAAAGCGTTTCAAGTCAACTGGAAAGTAATCCATGTTCTCCACTGATATCTGTTTTCCACAAAGCTTAAACAGGTTCCTTCCTTCTAGGCTTGTTTGAACCTTGGTGCCATCTGATGAACCAGCTCATATTTTCATGAGCAGAGTCATTTTTAAAAAGAATGATCACCAAAGTAGAACGATTGCACATTTTGTTCCTTTCAGCTTGAAGAATATGACAGATGCCATTGCCATTCTACTTTGCACTTTGACACTTTGTTTCCAGTAAGGAGGCAAAATTACAAGACTTTTTGGTTTAAATGGTTCAAAAACCAATGCTAAACTGACCTGATTCATGTAGGTAGACGCTAAGAAAACAGAAACTACTTGAAAAAACTGCAGTTGTAATTCAACACCTCAGTTCAGTTCAGCTTATTTATTTTGCACCCATTCACCTCAAAGTCTTAAGGCTCTTTGCAAAAAATAAAACGGGTCCAATTCATTCCAATACAATCCACTTACAACTTAATCCAGTACAGTCAAAATCAGATTTAATCCAATTACAAAGCAATTCATTATCAAAACCAGTAAATTATAAAAGCCAATTAGCAAAAAGTTACCCAAGGTGGCCAGCAGATTGTGTTGAATTTTTTCTTTGATGCAGTCCTGCTTTTCCTGAGCAAGAACAGGAAAGCAGGCGACAGTGGAGAGGAAGGAGTCCCTTTCAACAAGAAGAAACACCCAGCAGAACCAGAACCAGAACCAGAACCAGGCTCAGGCTGGACGACCATCTGTTCCAACCAGAATGTGAACATCTAGCCTTCCAAGAACCAACAACACGAGCCACCAAAGTTGATCCAGAACAGTCACTAAGTGAATCCCCTTGGGTCAAAAATGAATTCAGAATCCATCTGGGAAACTTTTGAGAAAAAGGAAATCCTCAGGGTTTGTTTTCTTGATGTTCCTTCAGTTTTTTTGTTTGTCAAATGTTCTCCATCTCTCAAAGACTAGGAGATGTGGTTAAAGTTAGCTTTTTGTCAAGGTCTGAACTGAAACTGCTGTACTTGCAAGTATAGCTCTGTTGATTATACTTTTGCAACAATATAAATGGAATTATAGCAGAGAATTGGGGAAGATGCACTTCCTTTTAGTAGTTTTCATTCAGTGATTCAGCACCTCTAATCCACTTAAATTAGAGACTCAGATGTAGTCAACATTGAAATACTTTATGTCTTCGGGTCTTGGTTTTCCCTCTTGTGTTAGGAAACATTTGATAGAGAGGTGATGACAACCAGAAACACATCTGTTGTGAGTAAATTGTGGGTCAGCAGATGAACACCTCCCCTGCATGAAGGTGGATCCTAACACAGAGTTCCCACTGAAGCAGAAAGGCCTCTGTATGTACATATTCACTGATCAGGATAAAAAAAAACAAAAAAAGCCTCTGGTTGTGGTTTCTCCCTCTCTGTCCCGTGTGCTGAGGTTCTACTTTAATCCAAGCCACGGTTTTTCATAAACATGAACGTGGAAAACAGCAGCTCTTTCACGCTGCACCTCCCAGGCCAAAGTGATAACAAAGCATATTTTTTTCCTCTCTGGTTTATTTATCTGAGACGTTTCTGACTCACTGTTGCCGCGTCAGAACCATTTGCTGCCCTCTTACCCGTGACTGACCCCCCCCCCCTCTTGCAAGAAAACAAGGAACATCTTGAACATTTCTGCTTTCTGCCTTCTGTTTTGCTGCTGTTGCATTCTTTCCGCAACATTGGGGAGCTTTGTGGGTTTGGCCGTCCAGCATTGTTAGTCCCCCCCCACCCCCCACCTCCCCACCTTCTCCAGAGTACACAGAGACCTGGAGGAGCGATCCAAAAAAACCTCTGGCTTTTATTAATCAGCACCATTGTGGAGCAGGATGCTGAAAGCGTAAAGCAAAGAGCTGGCTTTCACGATCAGCACCTGATCACACAAGCAAGACCTCTGTTTTCTGCAGCATCACTAAGCAGCACATAGTTTACTTTGTTCCCCTCACTGTTTGAAGTAAATACTTTTATAACTGGCTTTGATAATTCTTGGATTATACACTGAACAAAAGTATAAACACAACACTTTTGTTTTTGCTCCCATTTTTCATGAGCTGAACTTAAAGATCGAAGACTTTTTCTAGGAACACAACAGACCTTTATCTCTCAAATACTCACAAATCTGTGTAAATCTGTTAGTGAGCACTTCTCCTTTGCCGAGATAATCCATCCACCTCACAGGTGTGGCATATCAAGATTAGACAGCATGATTATTGCACAGGTGTGCCTCAGGCTGGCCACAATAAAAAGTCACTCTAAAATGTTCACTTTTACTGTACTAAGGGGGTCAGAAAAACCAGTCAGTATCTGGTGTGACCACCACTGGCCTCACGCAGTGCAACACATCTCCTTCACAAAGAGTTGATCAGGTTGTTGATTGTGGCCTGTGGAACGTTGGTCTGGGGTTTACCTATCAGTACTTAAAATGATCTGATCTTTACCAGGTTCTAAACCTATTCAAATCTAACCTCAAAAGTACAAAAACAAGCAGCAAATGCCACCATTTCATTATTAAGCAAAAACAAAGCCAAAATGGAAAAGCTGTGAGTGAAAACTAAGTCCACCCTTGCTGCTTCTATAGGATTTAAGAGGTTCAGTATCAGCCGGGAGCTGCTGATCAAATGACCTCAATTAACTAATCATCAGTCTGACCACCTTTATAAAAGCAGACGTTTTGGCAGTTTGCTGATCTGGCAAGAAACAGGTGTTTGTTAACACAACACCAAGAAGGAAAGACATCAGCAATGATCTTAGAGAAGCAACTGTCGCTGCCCATCAACCTGGGAAGGGTTATAAGGACATCTCCGAACAATGAGAGATTATTTACATGTAGAAAACGTTTAAGACAGCTGCTGACCTCCCCAGCAAATTGATCCCATCAGTCCGTGCAGCAATCAGAGAAAAACAAACAAACCAAAAACAAACGAGCTACATCTTGGACTCTACATGCCTCATTTAGCAGGTTAAATGCTAAAGCTCATGGTAAAAAAAATTAGCAAAAAGCAAACAGTATATTGGCACAAACACCTCATGCCAACTGTCAAGCATGGTGGCGGAGGGGGTGATGGTTTGGGCTCCATGCAGTCATTGAGTCGACCGTGAGCTCCTTTGTAGATCAAAGGATTCTAGAGTCGAAAGTGAGGACAATTTAAGCTCGGCTGAACCTTAGTCTCAGGATTGAAACATCTCAGCATCTGGAGTGATAAATAAAGTTCAAATTGTTTTTGATTAAAAAAATTATTTGTCCCGCTTCTGTTAAATGACCGGTTAATGCTTAAACAATGCATTACTTCACACTGTAGCCACACGCGCAGCTTCCCTAACCAGATTCAAACGGGTCAGAACAGTCAGTACTGACTTTTGTTTCACATTTTTGTGTCTTTGACAGGAAATGCTTAGTCATTCAGTGACTCACAAACAGTCAGGAGGTTTGATTTGTTCCCACCCCCTGCATCCACAATGTGAGAGTCCAAAGACGGTCAGCAGAAAAACGTCTCGTGCCATAAACACCCGCAGCGGCACTGCTTGAGCCAAACAGATGAGAAAATAAACACGGAACAGGAGTGAAAACAGAAACCTGAATGTTTAGTCGTAACAACAGCATTTTATTTGGCCTCATTCATTCTGTAATTAATGTACAGGTTATATACACGAGCAAACAAAGATTTACATGTCCTTGATTTGCCATCTTGCAGTGAAAGTTGGCAGTGCAGTCTTGGCCTTTCGGAAATAGTGTCACTGGGTTCCTTTTCATCTTCTCACAAACACGCTAAAACCCTCAGCTGGACCGGAGCCGTGCGACTGCGCGTTTGCGCTGCACGAAAAGTCGGATCGGCTTCGGCCTCGTGTCGCTCGTCTGCTTTGTTCATCTGCGCCAATACTGAAGAGACAAAAAGGCGACATGAGCAACTGGGGTTTAACTTTATACATCCGGTTTGTCAAAAACTGTTGACATTTCTTCACTGCGGATACATTTCTACGAACCTCCAGTTCGTTTTTTTTTTTTTTTTGGACAGTTAAAACAAATAAGAACGTCCCTTCATTCCTCATGGTGCGGTCCATCCCATTCCATCTGTCCACCAGCTCGGTTGGTCTCTTTGTGGTGTGTTTAGGTGCCCTTACCTGAGCAAATTTGTGTATCTGCTCGACCACAGCGGCAAACAAGGCGCCCACGCTCTCGTCGATCAGACTCTGCATGTAGTGAACGGCCTCCTCATCAGACAGGTCCAATCTGAACTTATCCTGCACCTGATAGCACACAAATGTCCAGTTTCATTATGTGACATGTACCTGAGACGTAATCTGGTTGTACTAGCATATTTAGGATGAGACGGGTATTTTTCTTTTAAAGCTGGTTTTCAGTGTGAATGTTTAATATTTATGAAGAAGTCTTTGACACCGTCAGTCACTCAGTACTGCTTATAAAGCTTTAAAACTACAATCTATCAGAATATTCCAACGACTAAAATCTTAACTGTCAAGTGTGTTTGGATGACTGGGTGCAGGAACTCTGAGTGTACCACAAGGATCGATTTTGGGCCCATAGCTATTTTAGCTTGTACATACGGTAAACCGTGTGTGATGGTGTTAACATTCTATCGTATGCAGAAGACACTGTCATTTATACACACGGGAAAGCTGCAGAACAGGTAGCTCTTAAGCTGCCACATAATGTATTATAAACAATGTTTCAGCTTCACTGAATCCTCACTGAAATGTCTCACTCTGAAAGCTGAAACCAATGGGGAGGAAGTTTAAACACTTAGGTGGGATCAAAATCTTGGATTCAATAAAAACATCTAAAAGATGATGAATAGAATGAAATATTCCTTACTATAGCTAATGTTAGGTGCAATAAAAGTCACTTGCAACAGAAGCATTAAAGGTGTATTTGAAAACCATTACAGTATATTGTTTTAAATCCATTATTGCTTGTCTTTTATGGTCTATTTTTTTTTTGCCTATTTACCGTTTGTCTCAAGCAAGTCAGACAACATTAAAACCAGTCAGTACTGGATTGTAAAACACAGCAGCATCAACACTGCAAAATGCTCACTAAATATAAGGCCTTCAGTTCTGATGATCATATACTCAGAAGTTTTTTTCCCCCAACAGTACCTAATATGGGAGCTCTTCGGTTAGAAATATTTATACAACCTTGTTCAGAACCGAAGAGTTCAAAGAGAGGGTCAGGTCTCTGACCAAAACCTGAACTTTTTTTTTAATCTGCTTTTTTGTTTAGGGCCATAAAGAAAAGGAACAGGCTTCCTGATGGTTTGAGAACTGGACCATTTTCACATTTTATGCTGTTAGGTCAAAAAACAATTTAGTGGCCAATGCTGTCAACATTAAAGAATAGAAAAGTTAGGTTTTTTTTTGTAATATTCTGCATTCCATTAAAACTCTAAAGACATGTCGGCCTTCTCCCCTTCAGTGAAAGGGAACAGCAAACATACCTTTTTAACGGTCTTGTCCGGCTCCAGAGCGATGTCAGGAATATTGGCGTCCACCATGAGAGAGAACAGATTCAGGATCAGGTTGGAGTACCTGAGGGAATGGTCAAAAAGAGAAAAGTTTAAGGACGTGACAGAGTTTTACAAACTGTACTTTTGTGGAATGACGAGCTGAATTAAGGACTAGTGCAGTTTCTATACATTTACCTCCTGAGGTGGAGGAAGGCGGTGTAGCACTGCTTCCTGAACTCCTGGTACTGCTCGCTCTGCATGCCTCCCATCCCCTCCACCATCTCTTTACTCAGCTTCATGGGCGGAGGCAGCGGTTTGGGATCTCGCCCGAGAATGTAGCCAAAGTCAATGTGGAAGAGCTTCCCTGAACGCAGACGGGGAGAGAAAACCTTAAGGAAAGGCTCTCCGGGCAGGAGGTGACCTTTATAGAGGAGTTTTCCTCACCGGTCTTTGTTAGCAGCAGGTTGTCCAGGTGTCTGTCTCCAACTCCCAGGATGTACGTGATGACGCAGTAACCAGCTGGAATGACAGGAACATTGATCAGAGCTCAGCTAGGTGGGGATCTGCGGTCGGATCAGTGTAGCGTCTCACCGCAGCTCTTAACGTAGGTGTCCATCACCTCCGAGCTGATGCCGTAGGGCCCCTTTTCACTGGGCGCGTGCTTCCTGAAGAAGCTCTGTGAAGATCCAAAGGACAGGTCTGAAGAAGTGCTCTTACTCAAGCCAACAAGTCACAGCTTTATGATCTGCTCACCTGAATGTTGCCCTCAGTGGCCAAAACTTCAGCGACAGGGACCGACTGGACAAACTGCATAAAACCTGGAACAAAAGCTAGCTCATAAATCTTACAGAGATGTATTTATTAATTGGAATATATAGTTTCTTCTGTATGTGTTTTGCAATAAAATACTTCTGCATACTTTGCGGTGTTTTAATACATCAAAACATTCGTCTCAAAAGGGAAACGTGTGCTACGACTTTTAGTATTTGGAACTTTTATGTTTTTTTGAATTATTTAACTTTACAAACATTTTCCCCATAGAAATACATGCATATCGCTTTCAAAAACATTATTTTCTGAAACCTACTTTAGTTACGGTCTTGCTAATTTCACTTTTCTAGAACTTTGTTAAATTTCAGCTATGATCTGCTAATTGTAGCTTTTACCTACAGTTTTGCTAATTTTAGCTTTTAGTTACAGTTTTGCTGATTTTAGCTGCTGTTCTGCTTGTTTTCACAAACAATTCAGCAAACATTTCAATTCTCAACAAATTTCAGTTAACAAGTCATTCATCACTGAGTTTTCAAACGTCACTTGAGCAGAAAATGCAACATCCGTAGTTTTACTGGATTTTCTTCTAAACAGACAAAAGGCTGAGGGGAGAACAGCTTACCGTGTTTGGTGCTGGTGGCCAGAACTTTATATGGAGTCAACTTCAAGTCCAAGTTCTCTTTCCTTAACAGCTTTACAACACAAACACAAAAATACAACAACTATTACAGATGGACTGAAATACTGTCATATGGGATTTAAAGAAAAATACATTTAGGTAGATTAAGTAACTGAAACATAAACACTTAAATATTAAAGGTAAATCATGGTTTAATGATCTGTAATTTGTATGATCCTATTATATAAGTGAGTATCGTTTTGAGGGGTTTTTATCAACTGTACTGTCGATCATATGTGTGGTATTACGCAGCTGTCTTTCTAAGCATCTCAGTGGATTGTACTGAACTGGAAATCGCTGCAGCATCATCACCATCTTTGATAATTTGCAGGTAAGTCTGGGTTGTGTTGCGTCACGCTGTTTCTGATGAATCCAAAACTAAAATACATTCAAACCTGTGACAGCCTGCTGAGATGTGCGCAAACATTAAGCAACCTTACTTTGTCCATGAGCGAGATGATCTGCAGGATGAGCTGGTCTTGTCTCAGATCGTCTCCGTGTTTGAAGATGACCGGATACATGGCTTCGTCCTCGGTTCTGAAGATCAGCTTGGCCGGCATCAGAGCGCTCTGACACGAAAGCACACCAAGAGGAAAGACTTCCATTACACACTGCAGAACCGTGACGTTCCTGAACAAGACGCGGCCGCTCCTCGCCCTCGACATGGGTGGAACCCATGTTAGGAACGAAACGCTTAACGAGCGCACACAGATACAAACTGCTAAATAGGCTGACGTTATCTGAGCACTTTGCAAAGGTGAATGTTTGTTTAGTTCCTCGTAAAACAAGTTGGAAACGAGCTGAAGTGCAGGACGAGATGTGTGTTTCTGCAAGATCAGAAGACTTCGGCACAGAGCTAATGTGCTTTCAGTTTTACACCAAACTGTTTAGGCCCATCTGCTGCACCACAGCTACTATTTTAATGCCTGTATAGAAATATGTCCTCCACATGAAGACAGCATGGTTTTTATTTTTTAATAAACAAAACAACTGCAGCTCGCCACATTCTGAACTTGTTTCCCCGTTCATGGAATAATGAAAGAGGGGTGACATCTCAGCAGGTTTTTACACTGTGCCTTCGAGCACATTAAACCAAACAGGAAGTGTTCTTCCTGTTTGGTTTAATGTGCTCGTCTAACTCACAGCCTGACAAGTTCTTCTGCTTCCTGTTGGTCAGAGATCCCTCTCCTCCCCTCTCAGACAGTCTAAAGAAGCCGCATCATTTTAAGCGGACCTTCTGGGCAGAAAAGGTTTCTGTACCTTAAAAAGTGTTGCCGTCTCCGGGAAGATCCCTCTGATCCTGATCTGGGGCTCCAGAGGGAGGGGAATTGGCTCCATGTCGGAGAGGTGGACCTTCTCGTTGTCGGCCAGCAGATACTGCAGCCTCTCCGTCTGCAGACACGCACACAGTTCAGCAGGATTAGTGAGCTGCTACAACCAGTCACACAAACTAATTACGTGTTTACATATTAACAAATTTAAAAAAGAGCTTGCTGCAGAATAAAATAAAAGTAACGCATTTTGAAAAATGCAGAAATACATCATAAATCATTTAAACACATTCTGACTCCGAACACTAAAACTGTCCATACAGTTTTAGACTTCGCACACTTCAATTTAAGGATTTTGCTAACTAAGAGTTTTTCTCCATGAATGCGTCCAGCCGGTACCTTTTTTTTGCGATTTCCACTCTCCCTCTGGACAGCTTTCATGAGCTGCACGAGTTTGTCTACGAAGGTTTGTTGAGAAGCCAGGAGCGAGCGCATCACCCTCACACTCCTGTCATGCTGAAAACGAGAAGATGAAGAATTTACACTTAAGGTTTCCGTTTAGCTACACAGCTACTTAAAATGTACAATAATACAAAAACATATCAGAATGGAAAACTGTTGTCAGACGTAATGAAAGATTACCTGAATAGTATCAAATTAGACCATACAGAGTGTTGCAGAAGTATTCAAAAGACAAAAGGTGTTTGTTTTGTTGCCGTACAACCTGGAATTTAAATGAACTTCATATTAATGAAGTTAAACCGGTAACAAGACAACCTGTTTCAAATAATTCTACAAAATAGAGGACTGAAATGTGGTGCATGCATATGTTTTCACCCCCTATTGCTTCGAAGCCTAAATGATTACCTTTAGAAGCCACACATTTAGTGAAACATGATCCACCTGTGAGCAGTTTGTGTGTCAAATGATCTTATCCACCTGTTCTGACAGCCTCCCATGGAGCTCCAATAAAAAGACAATGTCATCACAGCAAACCTGCCAAGAGAAGGCCGTCCACCAAAACTCACGCACCGGATAAGGAGGGCTTTATTAAAACAACTAAAACATGCAGGATAGAGGCCCTCCAGGGTCAGGATTGGGCACCACTGCTCTAGTTGTAGTGAAGAAGAAGCTGAGCTGAAAGACAAAGCTCTCAGTTCATGTTCCAAACCTCAACTATGTTCACGAGATTTGTATCGTGACCTAAAAGTACAAGATACTGGCAACAAATGGCCAAAGTCATTTTCTTCTGTAGGATGGTTCAGCGCAGCTTTAAAGATGAAATAAGAAACTCTGTCATCTGGGGGGCAGCTTGGAGTAGAGGCCCTGCTCTGCCATATCCAAAATGGTCACCTGATTAGGATCTCTCCAGAAACATCCAGGAGGCCAAAGATAACAGTGATGGAGCTGAAAGACGGGAGGATCTGTGTAAAGGACCACTATAAGCTGCGCAGAGCTGGGCTTTATGAAAGTGGTCACTGCTTTAGGAAAAAAAAAAAAAAAAGTAGAATTTCTTTCCAAACATGTGGACAGAGGTGCTGTGGTCAGATGAGACCAAACTTGAACATTTTGCCCATTTGGGACACCATGTCTGAAACAAACCTGCCACCTCTAATCATGCTGGGAACACCATCCCTGTAGCGAAGCACGGGGGTGGCAGCATCAAGCTGTGTGGACGTTTTACATCCGCAGGGTCTGAGAAACTGGTCAGAATAAAAATTTAAAAAAAGATTGACGCAAAATAGAGAAATTCTTGAGGGAAGCCTGAGTCTTCCAGAGATGCTAGAAAGTACTACAAAGTACTGACTTTGGGGGTGAATACATTTAGTAGACTGAATACTTTTGCAACCCACTGTATTACAGGCTCTTTAAAGTGTAGCTTAAACAGTCTACAGTGATTTAGATGTGATGTACATATAAAACAACAGCAGAACACAACATTTAACTGGGATAAGATTTTTAAAAATGGTGATAGAGATTGTAGATTGTGACAAAGTGCTGAGTGACATCAGCAGAAGGAGGCAATGCAGACATTTGTTTACATACTTGTTGATTTTGTTGGGTGTCTTAGGAACGTCATGATATAACAACTCGTTTAAAGATTTCACCTTTAGTAAGGCCTGGCTGAACCTCCTCATGACGTTCAGGTACATCTCGTATGTCTTAGGATCTCTCTGCTGCGTGTCCTGATCCTCACACTCCACAATAACGTACCTGAGGGTAAAAAGAAAAATACAAATTCAATTAAACTTAAAAAAAGATCATATTTTACACTCGGTGTGCTGTGATGAACTGTGCTAATCGAAGAAACACTGAACTGTGCTCACCAGTACAAATAGTTGGCAAGTGTCGAGTTCTTGCAAGCACGCGAGATGAGGAAGGTGCACAAGTCTTGCTAAAAAGATAAAAAAAGAAAAGAGCAGTTTTATGCTTTTCGTTGCGACGGGCTGTCACCCCTGCTTCGGTGTTGGGGACGGTTTCTCACCTCTAGATTCTCGCTGTCGACTCCTTCTTTGCCCTTCTGCTGTGGGCCGGAGGATGAGCCAGATGTGCCAGAAAAACTCTGCGAGCTGATGGAATAAAACAGAAAACAAAAAAGAATGAAACTCAAAGTAAAAATCACATTTAAACAAAGCAATAAAGGTAGAGTTCTTGAAATCTTTTTTTTTTAAAGTCTTCATGCTATAATCGATTCTTTTTTGTTTTTTTTCCAACATGGAGGTCAGTGTGGTAGTAGAGTCAGCCAGCAGCCTGAGATTCTTGCCTCAGCTGCAGAGCTGCCAGTAAAATCATAACAACCAATGAGTTCAATACGCTTTCTGAAACACAAATAATCCAATCCTGCCGCAGCAAGCAAACATGTTGGAGGGTAAATTTAGATCCTGGATGTAGAAACGCAACTTTCTGACAAGCTAAAAATATTTCTATCTAAAGTCCAGAAAAGAACCCCCCACCTCGTGCCTGTCAGAGTGGCTTACAGGGTTGTTGCTTTGAAGCCAGAGTAGCTTTTTCTAACGTTGCTCTGACCTGTCCAGCGTGGAGTCATCTGAAAGTCCCTGGCTCTCTCTCTTGCTGCCTGGCTCCAAGCCCCCCTGAATGTCACTGAAGTTCTCGTACTTGAGCGCCTGCACCAGCTGGAGAAGGTACATCAGCAGGTCCTGAAGACAAGAAATGGGGAGAATTACGACAACGGTGTGACAAAAAAAATTTGCTGAAGAAAGCTCGGACTATCTCATCCAACACACAAACGTAATGTATCTAAAGCCACAAACTGGATGGACAAAAACATAATGAATGGCAGAATTATGTCTGAGAATACATTTCTAGAAGCTGTAGTATAAAAGTGTGCAATCATCAGCCACCCTCTCGTGTATTCTGACCCCATCTGAATACCTCATCATCTGCCTGCTGCAGGCGTGCCACGGCGTAGCGTCTCACGGTCGGGTTGGTGAAATGGGAAGACAGTAGTTCCAGTGAGTCCTCCACATCCATGGGCCTCCACTTCCCCAGCAGCTCCAGAGCTTGTTTGGCCTCCTGAGGCAGATCCCAGTTCACGCATTTAAGGAACTTTGTCAGCGCCTGGAGTCGGGCAGGAGGAGGCAGTGAGCATGTGCAAAACTCTTGAAAACGGCAACCACAAAAGAGCGAAAACTGTAAAGGACCACAAGGGATTAAAAACTGTACACAAAGAAGGTAGAAACTGTAAGGGACCAGATTGGGGGGATTACTGTAAGAAAAAGAGACCAAAAAAGTAAAAACTGTAAGAAATCAAAATGGGGGGGCATGTCTGTAAGAAAACACGAGTCGACAAAACATGCATGGAACCGCAAGATGGTAAAAACTGTAAGGAAACACAAGGGGGTAATGACTGTGTGGAACCGCAGGCGGGCAAGAACTGTACTGATCCACAGAAGAGCAATGACAGTAAGGGACTGCAAGAGGGTAGAAGCTGTATGGACCGTAAGGGGAAATGGCTGTAAGAGACCACAATGAGACAATGACTGTATGGGATTAAATAAAGAAAGTAGCACCTTTTCCTGTGTGGTGAGGTAGTATCTGAACTTCCACACCAGGTCCTGTTCTTCAGAGCTCAGCTGCTTGGTTGGAGGGTAGCTTACAATGATCTGTTGGCGACACACACAGACTTACTTGTTGCTGGATGCGACTCACTAAAAACCACCAAACGGTTAGTTCCTTACGTTGAGCTGGTCTCGTGTGGCGGCGTTAGGCTTCAGGTCATGATCTGACGGGCCACTGCGAAGGCTACGAGCAAGTTTGTGGTGTTTACTCTCCACCAGATTCTCCTGTGAGGACAAATAACACACATGCACACAGTAATTTGTACGATAAATAGCCGTCTGGAGCTTTAAACTGTCCAAACGTCTTTTAGAGTTTATGAACAGGATCAAAGCTTTTGTGTGTCCTCGCACCATCCCCATTTGTGGATCAGGGACTTTGACGATGTCAGAGCTGGTAGGAACGGGCGAGGCTTCATCACCATCCTGAAAGGAGACAAAGAACCTATCAGCTGATTCAAGTATTGATACTGATGCATAAACCTGGTTACATACCAACAATACGAAAATACCTTCTCGTAGTAGACAATGCTGTACTCCTTGTCGTTTGTTTTGACACGAGGAAACTCCACCATGAGGTACATGAAGTTAGAGCTGCGCTTCTCAATCTGCAGACACAGATTTTTCTTTGTATTTAGTTCTGAGATGGCAAATACCACCGTCTCCACGGCCTCGTACAGACTTTAAATATGTTCGTCTCCAATAAAGAGGCAGTTCTGTGAAAGAATCAGGCTGAAGCAACTCACCTCATTGATCATCTCAATCTCTCTGAAGGTCAGCCGGTCCAGCCAGTCTACCTTCACCATGTGGCCCTGCCGATGAGCCTTCGTCAGCTGGATGGAGATGGTGGCAGGGAGGGTGAATGAGAAGAGGCTTACAAAAGTAGTAAACGTACACACTGGAGTGTCACTGCAGAACTGGCCGCAGCATGGTGGCTGGAGGGCAAACTGTTCGGCCAATCATGCACAAACTCAGTGCCAGCAGCCAGTCCAGCATCTCTGCTCAAACACTCAGCGGCTGATCCACTTTGTCAGCGGGTGAGAGCAGGTGTTAGGAAGGTAAGCACACAACTGTTCAAGGCCACAGCTCAGCTGGTTTGAATTTGAACTCACATGTGGCATAATTAGACCCTCAAGATGTTCATTTAAGAAACAAAAATAAACAAAAGGGGGGGAGGCAGATCTGTGAGCTTTAACGAGCTAATAGCTAAAGATGAAAGCATCAGTTTAATTTAATGTCAATATTCCAAAAAAACATATTTTTTTTGCAAACAAGATCAAATCCATGCACACACACACACTAAAACACTCAAACGTATAGCAACAGCAGAAACCTTTAAGTCACGTGTGTGATGCTTTCAGGAGCACAGCCATACATCTGGACATACAAGTGTTCACATCACAACCTGAGTCAAAATGACTTTGTAAATGTACTAAAAAGATTTAACCTCTTTATGAATTTTTGCACGCAGAACAAAGCAGACTCAACAGAAACAATAAGCACTTAATGTCGCTGTCATGGTCTGAATTGTCCTAAAGTGGCAGAATAATGTATATTAGCAGAAGGTTTATATCCAAATACATTTTGACCACTGTTTTCATACACAGAGAGCACACACACACACATATTCTGCACTGCTCCTCCACTTGTACTCACATCACTGAGTACCTCCAGGTCAGGGCTCTGGAACAGATGATGGTTTAGACACGGCTATGCATTCGAGGCTTTCTTGTTCACCTTCAAAGCTGCTTTTCTACCTTCCATTTTTTAACCATACAGTCAATCACTCTCACACGCACAAGCCTCTCTTACACTTCCTCTTCCTGACCACACTCATACCTTGGCAAGTCTGCCCATCTGGTCTTCTGCCAGGCTGCTGCTGGTGCGTCCCGGTGTGGTGGTGGGCTCCCCTCCGTCCCCCTCCACACCGGGCCAAACCTTCAGGTCGTGCATTCCCTGCCGGAACATACTGGAACAAAGAAATGGGACTTGAAGTTGGGATGCCTTATCCTGTTAGCACAATGCTAGTGCTTAAAGCAGGGGTCCTCAATCCTGGTCCTGGAGGGCCACTATCCTGCATGTTTTAGTTGTTTCTCTGCTCTTCAGCAG
>JAOXNZ010000199.1:13441253-13461729 GCA_028566095.1 Kryptolebias brasiliensis
CAGGTGTGTCAAAGCAGAGAAACATCTAAAACATGCAGGACAGTGGCCCTCGAGGACCAGGATTGGGGACCTCTGGCTTAAAGGGACAGTTTGAAGTGTCAGTGGAAAGGTTATGAACAGTTAATATCTTACCTGTTGCAGCCAGTCTGAGTGAGACCAAGATCAGTCGCCGCCATCTTTAACAACTTCAATCATAAAACTTTTCATAACAGTTTGTGTTTTATAAACCTTTACACAACAATCAATTTCTCACTACACAGTTAGTCCATGAAAAATATTATAATATTTCTGATGAAAGTGCTACCGCTAGCTGCTATTTACACTCGCAAATAACATGGAATACCATGTAAGATGTAAGATGGCAGCAATCCACTTTGATCTTGGCCTCACTCGAGCTAGCTGTTAGCACCTCAATCTGATCAGAATTAAATTTTATTTAAGTTTAAGTTTACTAGTAGTTAACCAAATGAAATATTGCTAGAGAAAACGCACCCATATTTGCCAAACAGGGTGACGGTGGTTCCTCCGACGGGGACGGCTCTGCCGGGCCCATAGATATCCCACACGGTGAGAGCAACCTGAGCATTCTGGGGAAGGTCTGGGTATTTGACCGGCAGCCGCAGCCACTCATTCCAGCTTCAAAGGAACAAACCAAGGTGTTACTAAAACTTAAAAGATTTGCTATCCATTTAAAAGTCACATCAAAAACACAACAATACCAGAACAAATAAAAAAAAAAAGAGGTCAAAACAGAATACTTCAGCCTGATCTTACTTCCAGCGTGTGCTGAACGCTTTGTATGACGTGCGGACGGGCAGAGCGAGCGGCTTCCCCTCGGCAAACACCTGGCAGGTGACGTAAAGGTCCGAGCAGTTCTCCTGGTACAGACCTGAAAACCGCAGCATCGGGTCCTCCAGCAGAGCTTTGTAGCTCTTCTGCTCTCGCTTCCCTTCCAGGCTGCCTCTGTTGGAGGAGAGAAGACATTAAAACGTTGGACGCTGGCGCTTCTAGACTCCAGAATTCTAAAATTAACAATAGGAGGAGTTCTCTGTTTGTATTTGGTCAATTTGTTGATTTTTCTTTTCTTGCTTAGTTTCCTGACAAGGAATGAAATCTATCAATGTATATGGTAAATGGCTTGCACTTGTATAGCACTTTATCTAGTCCAAGGACCCCAAAGCCTTTCACACTACAATCAGTCATTCACCCATTCATACACTGATGGTGGTGAGCTACATTGTCCCTGCCATCACACCGGCGCCACCGAGCCCTCTGACCACCACCAGTAGGAGAGGCAGGTAAAGTGTCTTGCCCAAGGACACAAGTGCTGAGACGGACGGAGCGGGGGCTCGAACCGGCAACCCTCCAGTTACAGGACGCACCCCTACCCCTGAGCCACTGTACACAGATTCCTAATTTGTTCCACATCAGTGTGCGTGAAAGTCTTCTCAGAAATGCCAAAATCCAATCAGAGTTGCTCAGTTTAAAAGTCTGACAGAGGATTTCAAACCTTTTTTCAGATCTTTATTTTAAAAATACAAGTATATAAATAAAGACTGCTTATATAATCATGGTTTAAATCATATTAATGCAGAATATCAATAGTGCAGATGAGCTGGCCACAGCACCCCAACACTTAGACATCTACAGTGAATAAACAAACAGTTGTGAACATGAATAAAGAATAAATTGTGTGTATTTTTCTTATTTACTCAGTAGGTCCATGCTCTATAAGTCATGATACTAAAGCAAACTAGCTCAACATAAGCACTTTCTGTTTTACAAGTTGCTTAATTTACGATTTTTTCCCATCTAAATAGGTCAACAAACTAGCAGAAAAATCAGCACACTGCAGTTTATTGTCAGGAAAACAGATAAGCTAACAGCACAAAGTCCCAGTAAAAAACAACCAAAGTCAGCGTTGTTTCACTGCGGGCTTTACTTCTGCTACAATATGACAGACAAAATATGCTTTTAACGAATTTAAACACTAATATGACACCGCGATCCCATAACGTCGCACAGACACACACACGGACCGTGAACACAACAGCAGCATCCTGTCAAGTAACAGGACAAAAAGTAGTTCCGACGCCTCACCAGGAAAAAAAAACGTCTTTAAGCGCTGAACTTACATCTTCAGTTGAACGTTAATATCCAGGTCACAGCTGTAGACATAGTTAAATTTGTCAGTGTCCATCTTCCGACGGGAAAACACTCAGTTCTGCCCCTCAAACCAGACGGCTTCAACATGAAATCCTGGGGACGGTTGTGTGAGACTTTGCGACGAGGCCTCGGATGAGCACAGGAACAGTCCGCGGAGCTGAGCTAAACCCCGCCGGACGACAGGGACAGACCCTGGGACAGGCCTGTGAACAGGTTCGCTAAGGGAGCTGAGTGCTTTTATTCACGGTAAATACGCTGATAAAACGGTAGTCTCGCCGGGCATGATGATCTGAGGTTTTTAGTAGCTACACAACAGCAACAGAAATGTACAGCCAGGCCAGAGTAGTCGATCATCGATGCAACCAGGCGGAGATGACCGCGAGGGCAATCGAGAACTCGCGCGCGGATTAATCGAGTCTGGAACATTAGGAAACAGAAAAGAGGCGGGGCTTCAGGCATTGCACAAACACACACACAAAACAGCTCTTTTATTTATCCCAACATGCACAAAAGCAGTAAAGTTGAATAATAAACTTGGCACAAAATAAAAATAGGACATTTGATCATTTCTTTGCTGTAAACAATGCTTCTTGGCAATAAATCTTGGCAAGCCTTTTTATTTCCTCTTAAATAGGACCACGTTTGTGAGGAAAATGCATTTGCACAGTTGAGTATGTGGGTTGTCCCTTTGAAAAGCTTATACTGCTACCGACTCTTATTTGGTGTTGTTTACTGGATTAGATGATTGAAGTCTGAAGAAACAAGACATATTGGCAATTAGCAATTTGCTCATTTAACAAAACCTCAGCCTCAGCAGCATGTGGAAGAACCATAAACATCCACAATAACCTGGCACCTCCTCATGCTGCTCACCAGCTTGGTCACACACTGCTGTGGGATGGCATCCCGTCCTTCAAACCAGCATTTGTCAGACAATGTGGTTATGGTAGTCATGCTGGAACAGGAACTAAGTACACTATATTGCCAAAAGTATTCACTCATCTCTCTTCACACACATATTAACTTGAGTGAAAGCCCATTCTTAATCTACAGGGTTTAATATGATGTTGGCCCACCCTTTGCAGTTATAACAGCTTCAACTCCACAGGTTTAGGAGTTTTTATGGGAATTTTTGACCATTCTTCCAGAAGCTCATCTGTGAGGTCAGACACTGATGTTGGACAGAAGGCCTGGCTCACAACCTCTGCTCTAATTCATCCCAAAGGTCTTCTATCAGGTTGAGGTCAGGACTCTTTGCAGGCCAGTCAAGTTGTTCCACACTAGACTCACTCATCCATGTCTTTATGGACCTTGCTGTGTGCTCTGGTGCGGAGTCGTGTTGGAACAGGAAGGGGTCATCCCCAAACTGTTCCCACAAAGTTGGGAGCATGAAACTTTAAGAGTTCCTTTCATTGGTACTAAGCAGCCAAGTCCAACTCCTGAAAAACAACTCCACACCATGATTCTCCCTCCACCAAACTTTACACTTGGCACAATGCAGTCAGACATGTAACGTTCTCTTGGCACAGGTGGCGTCCTATCATGGTACCACGCTGGAATTCACTGAGCTCCTGAGAGCAACCTATTCCTTCACAAATGTTTGTAGAAGCAGTCTGCATGCCTAGGTGCTTGAGTTTATACACCTGTGGCCACAGAAGTGATTGGAACACCTGAATTCAAAGATTTGGATGGCTGAATGAATACTTTTAGGAAATATAGTGCATGTTGTGAACATATATGTGATGTAACATAGTCCAAATTGGTGTTCATTTACAAAATAAATTGCCACAAAATTGTTTCTTTAAAAAAATATGCAACATTTACAGCAAGCAATAATTAAAATGAAAATAGACACTAATTTATAATGAATCTTTTAGCTGTTTTTTTTTATGAAGTTTAATCAAAACAACTCGTTTTCAAGATGAAGTCATGATAACAGAATTGTGAACTTTTCAAAGTCCATGACAATCAAGATGCTCTTGTCTCCAATTAAATGCATGTCCGTGAAGTTGAAAGGCATGACAGGAAAACCCTCATCTTTGTTCGATTGGATCCTCCCTTTTCATCGCCGACGACAACATATTTGACAGATCAGGGTGTGAGAGTGACGCATACGGTCGAGAAAAGTCAGCACCACCCACAGTCGAGCACACAGAAATCCCACGCTTTTAAAAATCTTTCTACCTCTTGTTTATGAAAGCCACATGATAGATAATTATTGTAAACACCTGATATCAACCTGACCTGCATTAAACCAATCGCAGCAAAGCATAAAAGAAGAAAACATTTTGTGAGAAGCAGCTGAGTCATACAGACAGAATGACAAAGCTGGCTCATCAGTGACCCATCAACACTCCCCAACTACCATGGAGGTATCAGAGCGGACCCAACACTACGTTACGAGGCCTCGGGGCTTCTTTGGGAGATGTTTGAGAGAGTTTTTTCCTATGATCTCCACCTCTGTCCACCGATAGTAAAACAAGTGGAAGAAAATGAGCTAATGCTTTGTTGCGGAGCGCTGTGAAGTCAGGACAGATGACACATTTCAACTCTGACATTTTGTTTTTTAAGAAAGAGGAAAAGTTTGACACACAGATCGTTGAGAAATCTGCATCTGCAAAACACTCGGTCATTCAGATCCCAGCGGGCAGCTAGATTCTGAAGGCAAACTCTGATACTGAAACAAACACATTGGTACACAACTACAAATACTGACATTTGTGGTGAATGACATTCAGAACTGTAAATAAGAGTTTAAAAATAAAGCTAAGTATTCAAATCAACTTACCTTTTTAAAAGTCATCTACCAAATCATGTTGGCTTCATTACTGAGAAATGTAACCACTTAAAACTCTATTAGAATCTTGAATCTTGTGTGTATTCATATCAGAAGGTCGGAAACAGACCTATTTAGGCACTGTAAAACTTGCTTCACATGTTGTGTTTTGATAAAACTGTTTAAAAGAAGTTACAGTGACAATTTAGTGGTTCACCTAGTTGTTTGTCTATTTGCCCGACTGCAGCGAGCATTACTTTTACCATGTCGTGTGAAATAGAAACTTGTTTTCACACTTCAGTTTTTGAAAAGTAAGAAGTAAAAATGTACTTAAATAAGTGATTATAGGTTGTAAACAAGATACTGGGTCTTGTTTCAGCATTTATCCTCACCTGGCTGAATAACTGCTGACTCCAGCTACATATTTCCTGTTAGTGAGGCACCAAAAACCAACAGATGTAATTGTATTTAACGTACATTAATGAGTGTTGATTCCACATAGGGCGTATTCCCTTAAAGGGATAGGCTGGCCATTTTTTTTAAGGGATGTCCTGTCAAATAATTAGCAATAGTCAGTGCCTTATCAGTTGGGCGGCAGTGGCTCAGGAGGTAGGGGTTTGTCCTGTAACCAGCAGATGTCCTTGGGCAAGACACTTCACCTGCCTTGCCTACCTACTGGTGCTGGTCAGAGGACTTGGTGGCACCGGTGTCACTTCTGTCAGTGTGCCAGGGCAGCTGAGGCTACAATGTAGCTTACTGCCATCAGTGGGTGAATGACTGCCTGTAGACTGTGAAGCACTTTGGGGTCCTTGGACTTGATAAAGCTCTGAGCAAGTGCAAGTCATAGAGCACAGAGTTTGGCAGAAATCTTGGTCCAGGCTTAGCTAACAGCTAATCAAACAAGGGAATGTTTTATAAGCCTAAACAATTATATAAAACAAATCTTTCTCAAACAAGACAAACCGGTGTGAAAGAACCGGTTTGCAGTTTTCTCAACTGAAAAACGACAGTGAATGTAGATGAGTTAAGATGACAGATGACTCTTTTGTCCTTGCTTACCTCAGACTCACCATTATCCCATCAGTCCAGTGAAAATTAAACTGTATTCCTTCAAATTGAAGAGGTGTCTGGAACAGGTAAGATGTTAATTGCTCATAACCTTACTTCAAAAGACCTGAACTACTGACAAGTGCTGCCAGATACAACAGGAGCTCTTCAGAGGTCTAGTTGATGCGTTGACCGGTCAGGGCTGTTCAGGTGGTAAAACATCTCTTTACTGATCAAGAAATTACAACTGATTAGTGTAGCTCCTCTAGGTTGGATGAACACCAGTCTTCTGAAGATATTTTTCCAATACTAAGTTTTAAAGTTTGTGGTGATAAAGAGACCAGGGTAACACTTTGGTTCCATAGTTGTTAAGAAATGTACCTTCAGGATTATGTCCTGTATGGAGGAGTTTGGTTATTCTTTACCCACATGTTGCTCTTCTTGTCTTCTGAGTGTACAGATTCATTAACCCTAAATTTGGGGTGTTATAGATAAATATGTTAGATAATTCTCTCCCATCCCTCCATCTCTCCTCCGGCTTCTCGGGCCAGCTCACCTCCCTTTTACCCCTCCATCGCTTAGTCACTGCACAGATGTGTCATTGTTTCTATGACTTTGGAGGTTCATGCCCACTGAAGCGCAGCAAGATCTTTGTAGTGCCAAAACCATACCAAAATACAAGATTCTCTATTTTATAACCCCCCTTCCACACAACAGATCCTCCTCATTCCTGACGGATGGCGCCACTTTCCACAGCCAGGCCCGATGTTGACCCCACCTCCTCACCGCGGCTGTAAAACCCCAGGATGTATAAATGAGGGAACATAAAGGAGAAGAGGAAGCCCCAAGCCGATCAGACCAGATGAAGATGGAGCTCACCGGGGTCAACTGGGTGGTTGCAGCTGCAGGGTTTCTGCTCATCTGGGCGAGCTGTGGCTCTGCCGCACCTCTGGAGTGCCACTTCGACTCTCGAGGTGAGAAAAATCTTATGAACATGTTTGCTACTCTGCAGCTACTCTTTAAAAGGAAACATGTCTAAGTTCGGATTTGCCATGTGTTGTCCAAGCCGTGTGTGAGTTCGAGGGGAAGCAGTACTCCCTGGGGGAAACCTGGATGGACAACGCTTGCATGCAGTGCACCTGCCTGCACCCCGTTGGTGTCGGTTGCTGCGAGACGTGAGTAACACAAACAGTCAGTGCGGTTTGGTGTCCAGATGCGGGCAGCTTAATAGAGGAGAGAGTAAACTCCTGTGTCTAAATAAGAAAATCTGACTTGCAGTTTTCCATCAGTTAAAGAACAAAGTTATAAAAAAGCAACAAACTGCATCAAAATGATTAATGTATTAATGCTAACGCTAAAAGGATTTAGGAATTATGAAGGCTATAGATCAGAACCGTGATGTTAATATTGTTAAAATTAAACCCGTATTAACAGTTTTTACAGTAACTTCATTTGTAAACACATTGCCAGCATCCTCTGCAAAAAAACTAGTTTTTCTTATTTTTACTGTACTTTAAAACAATAAATAAAGCCTAAGTTAAAAAACAAAAAAAAAGCTGTGAAAGTGATATAAAGACCATTTCCTTCTGGGTCCAGGGTGCATCGGCCCGTGGACTTCCCCGCGTGGTGTGAGGTGCGGGTCGAGCCGGTGACCTGCCGAGTGTTTCTGGTCCAGGCAGCCGACCCCCGCCTGCCATGCTCCCCAGGTGAAACAAACAGGGACCCGAGCCACGGATCCCTGCCGCTGCAGCAACAGCTCGAGGGTTAGAGAGGCACTGAGAGCAGCAACAGTTCAGCCTGTTCAACAGGGCTTGCAACAAATATACCTGCAAGGTTGTTTTTTTTCCCCCCATACATATAATGGAACCAATAGCAAACAGTGTCTGTGATTCTTAGATTATATATCAAAAAATGTGACCCGCTTTTCTCTTTTATTTTAATGTTTTAAATGTTAAAACTAAACTTTTCAGTTCTTTAAATAACACCTCTTTCTTTGAATGTTTCATAGCAATTATTACATACTTGTATTCGTTAAAGTTACACAATAAAATAAGCTTAAAGAGAAAGTTCAGCTTTTCTGAAGTGGGGTTGTACAGAACAGTTAGGAACAACTAATATCTTACCTGCTAGGTAGGTCTTTGAACGACCTCAGTTTGGAGAAAGAGTTTAACTCTGGCCAACTTGATGAGCTAAGAGCTAGTCTGAGTGGGGTCAAAACCAAAGTGGATTGCTTCTGTCTTAAAACTCCTCCAATTGGAAAATCTTTAATGCTTCACGAGAACGCCATTTTATAAACTTTTACATTGTTGTCAGTTTCAAAAGACAACTATTTATATAGATATTTATGGTTATTCACAAGAGCAAATGGCAGCAGCTTGGACTGAACTATCTACAACAGGTAAGATATTATTTATTCATAACCTTTGTACAAAACCTCACCTCAAAAGATCTGAATGATCTCTTTAACATCAATAATTTAACAGTATTTTATACACGCTTGCAATCAATAACACATCTGTACATTTTAAAGTTTTAATGTTTAGATTGTAATATTAACTGTTTAATGCAATACTGACTTACTGTAAATATCAGCATTTGTATGCATCTATTAATAAATATTTTTCTTTTTTTTTTTTGACTTGTTCTCTGCTGTAACCCATTTAATCTCCAAATAAAAACACACAATTTATAAAACCAAAGGTCAGAGTTTTCATTTTACTCTTAGTTTTTACATCTCAAAGAAAACTGTTTATACAGACAAAAATATCTTGTATGCTGGTTTTGTATAATGAGGAAAAAGCTAGTGTGCAAATGCATAAGTCTAATATCAAATAAATACACACAAATCAAAACGTTGCATTCTTTTAAACAGAAAGATGTCCAAGTTTTTGAAAAAAAAAATAATTAGAAAACACTCTCAAAGGCATATGAAAAAAGGTCAAACATACAGCTGGTTGCATACATTACATATGGTATCCATAGCTCCACATGTTGACTGGAATTGTGCAGTTCTTCTGGAAATTTGCACCTCTGTAAAGAAAAAAATAGTCCTTTTCCTTTCACACACACACACACACACACACACACTTCTGTTAATACACACATCATTCCTGATAACTTCACAATAATCTGACGCATGCAGTCTACCAGTCAAATACTAATGCTGTTGGTCCCCGTGAACTGGGACACGTAGGACGCCAGAGCCGGGTTCGTGGGCAGCACCTTGATGGGCAGGTTCCAGCTGAACGTGTCCACGTCGACGTGCTCCGCCCCAGCCCAAACCGTGACCTCTGATTGGTTCTGCAGAACCGTGGGGGGTTCCATAGGGTCCCGGGCGGTGACAAACTCAAAGTGCAGGCGCCACCGCAGGGTCACTGAACAAAGAGAGAATGGGTTCAAGAGCTCAGGTACAATGTTTCACGTTAAGTGTCTCGTTTTTTCCCCATCCGTGTGTAATATTACAAACACATGGAAATATTGTCTTAAAATAATGAAATACTTCATGTTCACCTCAATTAAATGGTTTTACTACTGGGTCTAGGTTAAAGTTTAAAAAGGTGCCTCGTAGTGTTTTCCTGGACACAAACAGCATAAATTTCATATGCACTTACTGGCTTTCACAATAATTATTAACAGCGAATATCAACATTTTTTTTCATTCTCAGTTTTCTAAAATATACAAATATAAAAGTGCTTGGAGCTTTCTGTCACCTGTTCATAACATAAAAGGTTTGAGTTGGACTGCCATCTGACCTATATCTGTGCTGAACCCCGGCGTGACGTTGAGGGGGATGGGGAGAGAGAAGTGGCTGGAGGCGGTGTGGAGGCACGACTCCAGGTGTCGGCCGTGTCCAGTCACACCGATGGCCTGCCCGGGTCGCCGCTGGTACTGCTCCTGGATCTCCTCCTCGCTCTGAAGGCTCACAGAGTACTGGAAAACAGAGACGCACTATGTCAGGATAATTTTTACAGGGAATATACCTGGGATTGTACGGTGGGCTGTAAAAGTTTCCATCCCTTTGGTTTTGATGCCTTACAGCCTGAAAATTAAATAGGATTTCTGTTTTCGACTATAAGTAAAGGATCTATACAAAAAAAACCTTCAGAATAATAAAGTTAAATTACTTAAACACAAATTTTAATTGAAAAAGGGTGCTTGAATATTTGTTCACTCTCTTTGCTTTGAAGCTCTAGCTATTACTAACAGAAGCCACATAATTAGTTAAATAAGGTGAGTCATGTAAAGGTCAAAAGGTCTCAGTATATGTACACACCTGTTCTGATAGGCCCAGGATCAACACCAGTACAACACCTCTAAATATTAAGGGCTACCACCAAGCAACAGACAGCATGAAGACCAAGGAACTCTCCACACAGGTCAGAGACAAAGTTGTGGAGAAGTACAGATCAGGGTTGTGTTATTAAGAAATATCCCAGAAACCTGAACACCCCACGGAGCTCTGTTAAATCCATTGTTAAGAAATGGAACAAAGACGTCACCACAGTAAACCTGCCAAGAGAGGGTCGTCCACCAAAACTCATCCGGTATGGAGGGTATTAATTAGAGAAACATTTAGGACACTGGTATCCAACACTAGTCCTGGAGGGCCGCTATCCTGCATGTTTTAGTTGTTTCCCTGCTTTTCAGCAGGTCTTCAAGTTCGCAGAAGCCTGTTAATCACTCACTAGTTAGTCACTCAAATCAAGTGTGCCAAAGTGCAGGGAAACACCTGAAACATGCAGGGTAGTGACCCTCCAGGATCAGGATTAGACACCACTGACCTAGGAGGACAAAAAAACCCTGATGGAGCTGGAGAGCTCTTTTGCAGAGATGGGAGGCTCTCTCCATAGGACTACTATAAGCTCCACAGAGCTGGGCTTCATGGAAGAGTGGCCAGAAAAAATGCCACTGCTTAAAGAAACAAAATAAGGCCAGACTGTTTGGAATTTGTCAAAAGGCAACTTAGAGAGTCTCCAAATGCATGGAAGAAGGTGCTGTGGTCAGATGAGACTAAAATGGAACTTTTAGGTAATCAAAGACAACACAATGGCTGCCACAGACCTACCACCTCTCCTTATGCTGAGAACACCATCCCCACAGTGAAGCATGGTGGTGGCAGCTGCATGCTGTGGGGAGGTTTTTTCATCAGTGGGAACTGGGAAAACTGGTCAGAGTTGAAGGAAAGATGGAAGGAGCAAAACACAGAGAAATTCTTGGGAGGAACTTGTTGGAGTTTTTCATAGAAGTGACACGGGGACGGAGGTTCACCGTCCATCAGGACAAGGACCATAAACACGCAGCTGGAGCAGCACACCATTGGTTTAAGGACACACAGTTAAATGTGCTGAATGGTGCAGTCAAACCGGCCAAACTCACCAAAATTCTTTTTAAATTCCAGGTTGTAAGGCAAGAAGACAAGAAGAATGCAAAGGGGTTGGTGGTGAATAATGTTAGAAAATGCACAGCAACGTAAACCCACCTGCAAGCAAGGAATGTCTCCTTCTGAGAAGTTGAAAGTGCCAATGATGTCCTCCCCAAGTTTGTAAACAGTCTTGAAGATGCAGAACTTTGCCACTTTCCCGCGCATGTTGGTGATATTAAACATGTCTGAGAAGAAAAAAAACCAAGAGGTTCAGAAATGTAAATAATCAAACACAAAACTGTAGGAAAAAAAACAATTCCTGCAATCTGAGGTCAATTAGTACAGCCTTTGTTGTGTATACAACTTTATATTTGTTAAAGACATGAAAACAAAACCAGTAAGAGTGAGGAGACAGTTTCATTTTTTTCAGTAGGTTTAATTTTTATTTGTGAATCAGCTACTCAAAGTGTCTCATACAGTAAGAACTGAAAATTACAAAAGCGGAAATAAGGTTTGTGTGAAAAAAGGATTATGGCAAAGAGAGGAAAGAAGAAGAAGAAGAAGAAAGCAGCTCACGGGGGCAGCGTCTGGAGGTGGTGACCATCAGCATGTCCAGCGCTCTCTCCAAAGCTCGGGCATCTCTGCGACTCGCTTCCTCCTCCTCCAGAAACGGGTTTGAGGGAGAGACCTCATCATCCTGAGGAAATGGAGGCTCTGGCATGCCTATGTTAGATTTTTAAAAACACACATCAGTAATATTCAACAAGCTTCAATTTGATTCCTCACGAACAATAAACTGCAGTCAACTTTCTGTCCCTTTAAAGCCAGCGACACTCCGGTTCTAAATGTGAGAACAGGCAGCCAGCGTAATAAAAGGGAACAGAAACAAAAACCTTGCTCATCTCACCCTGCAGGACCAGCACTCTGAAGGGGACCCGGAGCAGCTTGATGGGAGAATTGACCCGCTGACAGCCGATGGTCAGTTTGTAGACATATTTGACTGCCTGACCGCGGAAACTAGGAGGTCCGTCTATGGGCACCACCTCGCTGTATGGAACTGTAAGAGAACAATGTGACATAAATACATCATCCTTCAGCTATAAGACTGTACATATTAGCACATAAAGTGTTTTTTTAAAAAAGGCAGTTGGTCCTTATCAGGTTATAAAATCAAATAAATCCAACCTGCAATGAAGACAAACTACATATATAGTTAGAAAAATTTGTGAAAAAAACATCTTTATTTCGTAAACATGAATTAAGAGGATAAATAGCTGCAGGTGCTGCTTATTAAGTGATCATCACCGAAGTGTGAGCGTCTCTATAAAGGGCAACATTTGATCATTTGCTGCTCTGCAACATTCAGATGTGTGGAAAGAACAACGCCAGGAAGGAAAGATATTTTACAGGCCTTAGTTCATTACAGTAATATTAGAAAAAGACCAAAAAGGAATGGCTTGTTTGGAAGGACTGCCAAAAGAAATCTTCTCTCTACAAAGACCAACCCATCACAGCTCAGGTTTACTTCTGAACAAACCACAAAACTTCTGAAACAAAGTCCTTTGAGCAGACGGGGCTGAAGTAAAATAATAACCAAACACAAAAAATAAAAATCCCAAAAAACCCTGACAACTGTCAAGCACAGTGGTGGTTGTTGATGATGTGGGGTTGTTCTGCAGCTTCTGGACCTTGGAATCATTGAGTCGTTACTTATTCTAGAAACAAAGGCTTTTTGTCCAACAGCTAAAACTTGGTCCAAACTAGGTCATGGAACAAAACAATATTTCCTAAAGGGCAAAACTAAAATGACTCTTCCATTATTTTGAACTAGGACCTCCTAATCAGCTGACGCTCTACACTGCAGCATCTCTCAACACGGTTCTGTTTACAAGAGTTGATGCTCTTGAAACAATACGTTTTTTTCTGTTTACTCACTTCCTGCTTAAACATCCAGGTTCCTGTAGCAGTTCTTCTTCTTATGCTTGTTTTTGGACAATTTTCCTTTTCTTATTTAAGCTCTAGTGCCAATTTCATATCAAAAGTATAAAGAAGAGTATAGAGAAGAGATTAATTGTTGAGGTTGAGACGTAGCCAAACAGATTCTTGCAATTATACACAAACAACAGCAAAAATGATCTGGTGATTTACTGCTTAAGACATTAACTATAAGTGTAGCAGATAAATGAGGATAAGGAAGGGCAATAACCTTTCTTCATCTTACCACATGTGAAGCTGTCGCTAAAGCAGGGGCACCAGGTCAGACTGACCAAACAACAGATTGATTATACCTTATAGGAACTCAATCGTTAGATTATTTAATCTTTTTTTTAAGTTGATCTGTGTTGTCACAGTGCATTACAGCTTGACGCGTCCTATATGTATTAAGCATGCCAACTGACGCACTTCCAATGACGCACCGCGCCGTTTCTGTTGTGTTTTCAGCTTCAACCTTCAAACAAATAGCTGAGAAACAGAAGAATGGGGGAGTGGAAAGAACCAAATCAAAGTCTAGAAATCAGTCCGATTTAGCAGGACTTTAAAAGAGCATTACCTAATAAGCTGAAGTTTATAATCCACCTATGTTAACATACGTACACGTTTTACTTTCTCCGGGGTCCAGGCGCAGGTCACAAAATAATATCTTTGGAGGTGTGTCCAGCACGCACTGCCCTCGCTCTCCTGCAGAGAGAAAAGGCAAAGATTCAGAAAGTAATACACATGAAGAGAATGTCTCAGATACTTTTAAATCCCTGTTGTAAGATGTGTTTCTGTTTGTAGCATAGTGGCTTTTCAGAATAAACGTTGCTAATTTTGTAAAATATAATAAAGTCGTGCTCATTTTAGGATTATGTCCTCCCTCCGTTTTGCTGTGCTGCTCACCTCTGCTTGGAATGAGCACGGTGTCGCTGTCAGCCTGGACATCCTGTTTGTTGCCCCGGGCCGGCAGGGCGACTCTGTTCTCGCTGGCGTGAAACTGACAGTGGATCTGGGCGCTGGCCCACGCCAGCATCTCACTGTGACACAGACGACAAGAGTTACACAGGAGCGGGGTGACCGACTAAATAATTCATCCTTCATCTTACGGTGAACTGTCAGCCTGTGACGAGAGACCAGATAACCAAAATCACTGAGCAACAAGCAGAGAAGCACAGAAATATCACCCTGACAGGCTGACGTTCAGCTTGTTGAGTGTCATCAACCAACCAACCAACAGGAAAACATCCACCGACTGCAGTGGCTGACACTGATCTCATATGTCCCGGCTGTGTCACTGACTTTGTACTGAAACTGACAACATTTATTTACATTTAATTTATGTTTCGTTATTCAGTTTGGTTACATCCTGTGAGCACTGTAAAGTCATTTAGTTAGAAATAACTTACCAAGCTAAAAAGGCAGTGAAAACTGTTGTATTTTTACATGAAGTCATGTTTTACGTGATGATTATGATACATCGTGGTCCTTCAGTTATAGTGGGATAAAAGGCTAAAATATTCTAAATACATTCAATTAATTATTTCCCTATTTCCTTTTTCTTTGGCACTAAAAGGATAATTTTTAACAATCTACGTTAGCTGTCATCTATCTGCTGAATTACAATGTTCAACATCACAAAACCCATATTAAGAAATTAACATGAAAAGAAATAAACATTCTTTGTGTTGTTCGATCCTGTTGACGCAACAGAAATGTCCTTTTGGTTAAATATGCAGAAAGCCCCGAGGCAGACATCTTGAATTAGACAGACTCCAAAGGTTAATTAGTTCAATGACTACTTTCTGTAAGTTTTATTAAACTTTGTCCAGTAGTTCATGAAGTCTTTTGGTAACAGACACACGAACACAAACAAACAAAAACACTATCGCCCGCCTTTTGCCAGAGGGCGATAATAACTCTCACTGGTTCACTAAATAGGAATTTGAATTCATCTTTAACAATCTAAACATTAACAAAAGAAAATTAAATGAAATAAATAAAAGCCTTCTTTTCTGCAGCACCTTTATATTTGACCCATAACCTAATAGCAGAAATGTCTGCTCATACATAACCAACAGGAAGCTTCTAGTCAAACAAATAAATCAAACCTTTTGAGTCTTAATCAGGTGTCGGGGCATCACATGCTGTTAAAGCAAACTAAGCCCAAAAGTTGATAAAACTCTAAATTTTAAACATAACTCTTTATTTCTTCATTTGGTGTTTTGATGACTGAAGTGTGCGACGGTAGTTCACAGCACTGTATGTCATGTCAGTGACACATCTGTCATGGCTGCCTAAGATTTTACTATAAACAGCCCATTTGTCAAAAATACACACATACATATTATACATACCCACCCTTCTCACCAGCTCAACTAGAACAAATTTGGACTGATTTGCATTAACTTTGAAAATCTCTAACGAAACATAAATAAAAGTAAATGTTTGTGGATCCGAACCAAACCAGCAAGAAGCCCCACCACAGCAAAAAAACAGAAAACAACCAGCAGACCCGCAGAGATCAATAATTAAAACTTTACTTCAGTCTGGCGTCTATTTTATGTTAGATTGCAAACGCTGCAAAAGAAGGTGGAGTTTTCTCATTTTGCAAACATTGTTTTGCGAGGAAAAAGAGCCGACAGCAGTGTAATATCCTACCTGCTCGCAGATGTGGAGAGATGAGACATCGGGTTGGTGAACGTTATGAGACACTCCATGAGCTCCCCGGCCAGAAACACGGGGCCTCGGGCCATGGAGGCCACCACCTCGATCATCTGAGGAGTTCCAAACAACGGGACTTCAACAAATATTCGACAACTTACATGTTAAATTAAACGCACTTGAATTTGAAATGCCTAGTTTTATAGTCTAGAGCACAAGAATCTAGGTTTGTTTGTTTGAACGTAACAATCAGAAGCGAAGTTGTTTGATAGCATTTGCTAAAGTCTGTTGTTTTCAAAGATATTTAAGTACATACCTCGGCCAAAAGCAATGCTGATAGCTAGCCAAGGTGTGTTTAAATATACTCCTGTGAATAAACAGTACACAGTCTGACAGTGTCTTGGGGAAAACTGGGCATAGCTTAACTATTCGGCTATCATTGCGGCAACAGTAAACAAAAATGTAGGCGCTCTACTTCCGCTGTTGTACAACAAATCACAATTCATGAAAAAAATAAAATATTTAAAACTAAATCGTTATCTAAAGAAAACTACATTTTCATCATTACAATGCTATATTAAAATATTAATTCTAATTTTTATTTTATCCAATAATTGAATTCAACAAAATTACAAAAAAAAAAACCCAACTCACAGGAATAGTTTTTCATTGGCCACGTTTGATGCCCAGGTTCTTCCCTCTACGACTTCTCGTGGGGAGGCAAAAAATCAATCATTCCAAATAATTTGTAATTTTACGCATTATATATTACTTATTTAATAAATTGCTTTGACCAAAATTATTTAAAATGTAACATGTTCTCAGTAAAATGGATGACAAATGACACCCTGGAATAAGCCCAACCTCTATTTTCGTTAGTCCAAAATGGTATCGTCTTGTCTTCCCTCTCTGTGTTGTATTCCTCAGTAAAATATGTCAGGCGCGGTTGAGCTCCACATTATTTATGAATTATTACTTCAGCACCCTTTGAGAACAATGTGGCTTTTTAATCATTATTATTTTGAATAGAGATCTTAATTTGTAGACGAATGAGTTTAGCATTTTCTGTTAAGTGCTTTTGGGAATGAGCGTCTCGAGAGGCTCTGTGCCTGACAGTCAAGAAGCGGGTAAAACTTTGCTCCCAGTTACCCGTTGAGGATTTACATGTTGAGCGCCGCGCTAACAGACAGGCTACAGGGCTCTGTCAGAGGTCGCCTCAGAGCTGCCGTGGGATGACGCCGTCAGACTGGTATTTTTCCTTAAACAATTATTCAGAATTTCTTTTAGCTAGCAGCTAGGAAAGACTTCTGCTGTACAATAGCTTTAAATTAAAATGGCACTTTTAGCTAATGTTATGCGAAAGGGGAGATAAAACGATAGGAGTTCACGGTTTGTGGCTCTTCGCCGGTGGGAGATGCTTGCTGCTCGAGAATCATCTCTCTTAATTAAGTCGTGTTTTTTTTTGTTGCCCTAATCATATTGTGTCACTCTGCTTATTGTCACCGACTGCAGATGTCCCTGCTGGATGACTGAAGCATCTTCAGGACTTCCTGTTGCTCTCAAGCTTCCATCCATCCAGACGCTTGTTCTGACAGCTGCACAGCCGCATCCCGGCTCATGCCAAGGGAGCAAAGAGCTCCACTTTGAGGACTCTAAAACCTAAAACAAAAAAAATGCCACTACAACCTCCACCCTAAGGAGCAGCCATTTGTTGCACAAGCACTGGGAGGATTTATCAGCTGAGAACCGGTTCATCCTTCTGCCTCACTGCAGTTTGCACATCTCAGTTCAGCTACCTCCCCAGTGTTTTCTCCCTATGGTGAAAGCTGACTCTGTTTACCAAGGGTGGTGCTAGCTTTCTTCCTCTTCTTCTTTAAGCTCTTTTCTCTCTCTCTCTCTCTGAAATTGTGCAAAGATGACTTCAGAATGGGGAGAGAAATCCACCGCAGAACTTATGAACAGGTATGCCTCCAAGGAAACGGGATACGAGGTGCCCAAAGAGGGTTGGAGGATCTGTTTGGCGCACGAGTTCAAGGAGAAGAGACAGCCCTTCCGAGCGAAAGACGTCTCGCTGTCCAACATCTGGAACCACATTGGCCTTGGAATCAGGTGAGACTTGGCTTCTCTGTCCCTACAAACCTGGATCATATTGGATTTATGAATATTTTAACTCAAACATTCAACACACAGGGAATTTAATTGGTCTTCACTGTTTATTTGATTTTTTTTTTCCCTCAGTCTTTTGAAGTGGGGATCTGTGGAAAGGTTGTGAACAGTTAATATCTTACTTGTTGCAGATAACCCTCAGTTTGGAGAAATAGAGTTTAATTCTGATCCTACTGATGAGTTACGAGCTAGTCTGAGAGAGGCCAAGGCCGCTCTTCTGCCGCTTTATGATTTAGGATCATTGGCTGTTTTGTGTTTTTGTTTAAAAAAATGACCATGTCCACACGGTGGGACTTGCGGTGAATTAAAGTTTCCCTGTGCCAAGTCCTGCAGCCTAAAGCTCTCTAATGAAACAGAGGCTTCAGGTACAGAGATGTGTGCTGCTGCTAATTCTGCTAGCCGGGGATTTTTAGATTCCTTCATTTTCACTGGTCTATGTAAAAGATCAACGCTGAGGGGGATAGACAGTAAAGCTGAGCTCACCTGTGACAATAGCTTCCACTTTAAAATCCTTTCAAAATAAATTACAATGACAGAAACAGACGTTGGGACGCTCCAAACTGTTTTTGTTTTCTTTGTTTTTTTTAGAGGTGGGGTGGGCGGTATGTGTTGTGTTGACAAAAAACACCAGTGTAAAACAAAACAAAAGAGGGGGGGAAAAAACCTGTTGTGACGTTCGCAGCGATTCTTTGAATTTTCCCATTTAACTCGACTTTGAATATTCAAAAATCACTGTCCACCCCTGGCAAAATTAACAGCAATGTCAAGGTTTATCAAGCAGTGTTCACATGAATTGCTAAGAAATATTTGAGACTGTAGTTGTTTTAAGATGGCAGCAATCCACTTTGGCCTTTGCCTCATGTAGACTAGCAGTCAACGCATTAATCTGGGCAGAATTCTTTATCTCTATCTGCAACAGGTAAGATATTAACTGATCATAAAGTTTGCACAAAAAGGGTCTTTTCCAGCTTTCCCTTCGTTGTTGTTTGGTCTCTTGAAATGGAGAATATTTAGTCAGAGATCAAAAGCTATATGTTCTCTTCTTTAAATTGCATTTTTAAAACTCTATCATTGCGAGTGAACAAACTTGTTTTTTATGTCTCTTTAAAACGGTCTCTGAGCTCTGTTTTTAGGGCCGTGCCACATTCAGAGTTCATGTTGTTTTAGTCCTCTCAGTGAGTGTAAAACCTCTGCAGCAGGGAAGGAAATCAGATTGATCATTAACAGATGTACAGATAGGATTTTTAAGTTGCCTTTAAAGTGCTCTCTCTTTTTGTTTGTGTAGCCAACAGTTATATATATATATATAAATACTCCAGCTCACATCCTGACATTTGGACATTTTGTCACTTTTTCCTTGCATTCAGATTACACGAATTCTAATGAAAGAGTATGTTGTTGTAGTTATAGGCAAACAACAGCAAGTTGCTTATTTATTTTATTTTCTCTTTGTTAAGATGTATAAAAATCCTTAAAACCCGTTTAAACTGTTAAACCGTTAAGTTAGAACCACAGATTTGCATCTTTTATTTTATTATATAAACACACTGCGTTCCTCCTCACGAGGCTCTTTCCTATTGCTCTCACAGGGTGTGTTTCAGTCAGCTTTGTTGCCATGGCAACATTGGTTAACTATCACAGAGGTTAACGTGACATACCTTATGCACTTGAGGTACATGGTGTATAGGGAGAACAGCACCGTCAGCTCTTTATTTACTTAAAGGAGAGGAGAAAAAAATAACTTTTGCCTGAAGAATCAAGGAGAGCCTTTCATTAGATTCTCTGTAGTTGGAGTTGGATCCCTAAGCTGGTGTGTTTACTATTGTTGTTAGATTAGCAGATCTGGCATGCATTCACAGACCTGGAACTTTATTTGTATTAAGCAGAGCAGCGAGGCCTCAACAATAGCATGGCTTGCTGTGACTTCAAATAACACGCTCTAACAGACTGCATTATTCTCTTCCTGAGTGGAGGTACGTCGAGGGCCTTTTGTCTTCCTGAACTTTTTTTTTTTTTTGTGAAGTTATTGTTTTTAAATCCATTTTGGTGCCACATTGTTCTCCACAGCAACTCAACTCAGTGTAGCACTTTTCAAACACAAATGTAACCTAGTGTGCCTAAAGCAAAGCACACATACAACAACATTAGACAGTGACTACGAGTTAGTTTTTGGTTTTTTTTATGGCCAACAATAATGACCACAGTTTTACTTGACTATAACAGATAAAAAATATCCGTCATTCAAATTTTTATTTGTCCAAGATAAACCTGCAACTACAGTAGCTGATTAGTTTAAGATGGATAGACAGATCTTCTTCTT
>JAOXNZ010000199.1:13554734-13566885 GCA_028566095.1 Kryptolebias brasiliensis
TCTCTGTGTCTGCTCCATGTGATTTTACCAGAAAAAAAAATGTGAAAGAAAGTTTAGAGAAAAACAAAACAAAACAGACTTTATATATGCTTTACAGTTCTTTGTCTCATTAACATTTTTTTGCACTTATTTAAAGAGGCTTTTCTTTGGTTTCTGGGCTGACAGAGCTGTTTTCACGCTCTGTTAAGATATTGTAAAATATGTATATGTATTTTTTTTCATATGCATATAAATATATGTCTATGTAAATTGACTTGTGTGCCGTTTGTTTCATCCTCTCCACAACCTCAAGGCCAGGAAGCTAACATGATGCGGCGTTAATTGCTGCCAATTAAAAGATTTAACATGAGAACATGCTTCCTAAGTTCCTAATTAACAAAATTAACAAGTATCACCGCCATATTAATTCCTGTCTGCTTATTCTATTTATTTTAAATGTGCCTTTGCTTGTTTACAGCTTTAATAAAACACTAATTCATACACCAAATGAAAACAACATACCTTTTCAGATCTTGTAAAAACCCCTTTATTTACCTGTACTTTTAATTATGTTTTAGTTTGAATGATGGCGCAACAAGACAGAACTGACATGCCCTTGAGGCATCAACTGAATGACAATAATAAAAATAAGTTAAAAGACATAAGTAAGTTTTCCCCGGCTATTTCTCACGTCCTTGAGAAGTTCTCCTGCTCCTTCACCAAACTCTATATGTCATACCCTGCCCTGGGACGTCTCTCAGACGGCGTCAGGATGCAGCTACTGTATGTGCTGAAACATCATTCCACGCTAGCATGATGCTACTGTCATGGGTATCACAAAGCTGTTTCACAAGACACCTCAGGCCGGGACTTAGACTCCCTTCTGGCAGCCTCAATTTCAATATTACAGCTATTGAGCTAAGATTTGATGGGGTGGTAGCTGAGGGTTGCCCCTAACACAAACTCCGAGCTCATGAGGTCTCGCTACATCCAGTGAGATCGCCTACAAAGTTATTTTTAAAGTTTGACTAAAATGGCTAACTCTGTCATTTCTCAACATACTGTAGGATGATCTAGCATGAAAGGTGGCGGGCGACAGGCATTCCATAAAGGATTGGTAGGAGTTTAGTTTTTAATCTTATTTTAAATGGGCCATCTTTACGTAATCTTATACTTGAACGCTCATCAAATTGCTTCAAATCAGCTGAACCAGGGAGCTAAAAACCTGGTCCACGTGAAGGTTCCTCAGGTTCAGATGAAGATCAAAAGTTACAAAGATTCATCGAAGCACAAAACGTGTTACAGATTAAAAGGTAAAGAAAGCCAGAGGCTGCTAAATGAAACCTAAAATTTATTTATAAAATAAAGTCACCCTTGCAATGTTTTTGGTTTCAGTCTCATCACCTTGGAACGTTTCAGAAGCACTGCTACAACTATAAATCCTGTGTGACGCAACTTTGGCTTTAAAGGCCAACAACTGGTGATTCAGGTCGCTTTAGATGATTTTTCTAGCAAAACTAATCATATTTATGTCAGAGTGAGAAATCATGGGCAAAAAACCAGAACAAGCTGTAACTCTGTCAAAGCTGTAAAGGTAACGTACAACATCTATATATGAACCAGATGTCAACGAGGGGCACCTCTTCAGGCTGGGACAATTGACCTGCAGGGTGCCAATTACAGTGATTGGCACCTTTATTTGAGTGAGGAAGAGGCGAGTAGACTAGCAGAAAGAAGACCAGATGGGTGGCCTGTTTCAGAGGTGGGGGCTGTAACTACCCCTGCAGTGGAGGAAGAAGCTGTGGTGATAAACAGAGTCCAGAAAGGAACAACTAATTGTTTTTTTTATTGCTAATTTGAATCTGTTACCTCCTTCCACTTGCTTTATAAAACATTTACTGCTAGCTGCAACAGAATGAGAAGAAAATAATTATAATTCTACTTAAAAAAACTAAAAAAACAACATAATCTAGTTCCTAACTAGTGCCAGTAATATATGCTGACATCCCATCTTATGGGCAACATTATGTCCTAAATAACCATAGGTATGTTAAGGTTAATGTTAACACACCTCATTTCAATCACAAAATACATGTGTGTTTTTTTTCCTATACCTTTCTCATGAGTTACAGGAGTGTCACTAAGAGGGGGTAATGGAAAGACAAAAATGTCACCCTTAGCAAACAAAACAGCCATAACTCAGTCAGTTTTACAGATACTCCATCCATCCCTCTTCTACTGCTTATCTAAGGTCGGGTCGCGGAGGCAACAGGTCCAGGAGAGAAACCCAGACCTCCCTCTCCCCAGCAACACTCTCCAGCTCCTCCTGGGGGATCCCAAGGCATTCCCAGGCCAGAGAGGATACACAATCCCTCCTGTGATGTTTGATATGTCCTAAAGTACAATTAAGTGTTAGAGAGGTGAATCAGTTACTCGACGGCTTTTTATGGCTGTCTTAAAGCTTTTTGCCATATTAAAAGCTATCTTCTATTAGCTGCCACATGCTTACACGTCAAGGTTACATTACACCCACTAAACATTTACTTGAACATGTTAAAGCCATTTCCAGCTACACATAGAAAATGACTGACGTCACGTGAGGCGGTGCTCTGCCCTCTGGAACGGGCGGAGCCTAGGATCTATATGAGTCGACACTTCCTTTGTTCTGGACTTCTGCTTCCGGCTTCATCCATAAGATGTTGCAGACAGAAGCCCCAGCGCTGGCCTTGTACTATTTCTCTGCCTTATTAGAATAAATTTTTAAACTCTAGTTCTTTTGTAGCGTCATCCTTAAAGGGTAAATTTTCTGAGATCTCCCTCCCCTGAGGTCAAAGGACCGGAAGTGAGCCAAGAGTGGTGCGTCGGCAAAAGTGAGTTCTGGGTCTCTTCCCAGAGAGGCATGCCCGAAAACCCTCCAAAGGGAGCATCCAGGAGGCATCTTAATCATGTGCCTGAACCACCTCAGCTGACTCCTACCATGCGAAGGAGCAGCAGCTCTACTCCAAACTCCCCCCGGATGACGGAGCTCCTCACCTTATCTCTAAGGCTGAGCTCGGCCATCCTATGGAGGAAGCTCATTTCAGGTGCTTGTTTCCGGGATCTCGTTCTTTCGGTCATGATCCAAACCTCATGATCATAGGTGAGGGTTGGAACGTAGAAGGACCAGTAAATCAAGAGTTCTGCCTTTCGACTCCATTTTTTCTTTACCACGACCGATCGAAGCGACACCCTCATTACTGAAGACGAGGCCCCGATCCGTCGATCAATCTCCCGCTCCATTCTACCATCACTCGTGAACAAGACTCCCAGATACTTGAACTCCTCCACATGGTAGTAGCTGAGAGTCATCCCCAACATATACTCAGAGTACTAACTGATCTCACAAGATATTTGTTCAAAACTTTGGCTTTAAAGGCAGAGGGCAGGATGCACTTTTTTCAAGAAGTGCTAGCTTTAGTCATGAATATGAACTTAGGAGTAGAGAGGATAAGCTTCAGTGAGATGAGTCGTGACTCTGCTGTTCTTAGTTTAATCAACTGTAGAGTAAAAAACAAAGTAGGTCCAGATCAGAAGGAGATTTCCTAACCCCCATATTGCAGTATTTCTCAAAAGATTTACATGCAACAAAAACAGAATGAAACCCTTGAAGTTATTTTTGGCTTTTGGTTTTGGTGTGCCAGCCCTAAATTGACGTGCTCCCCTCCCATCTGGCCACCCTTTTGAAAACTTTATGAAGGCCTGCCTGACTGTTTAGTAGGTTTTGGAAACCTGCAAAAGATTACTCAAAATGTATAAGAATAAAGCATCATCACCTAAATTACAGGGATAAATGAGACTTAGAAATCCACCTGAGGTCCAACCTGTCTGCTGTTTCAGGCCTTGTGTCAGAGGGCATCAGAGCAGCTCCTCTTTAGCTGTTTGTTGTTTTTCAGCAGATGAACTCTCTGCTCCACATCGGCTCTGTTTCTCTTTTGGTGTTTGTGTGTCTGTGTTCCTGGAAGCTTCACCGGCCTTCAGGAATGCTTCACTGTCCTGTCCCCCACCCCACACCCCTCCTTCGCGTACACACACACACCCCAACCTGCCTTTTCCCCCTCCCTCCCTCCTTCCTTGTCCTCCTCCTCCTCCTCTGAAGCAGCTCAGCAGCCCATCAGGGGGCCTCTCCACTAATTAGGGTCACTAATTGGAGGTCGGCCAGAGCAGCGAACCCTCCACACCTGCATGATCATGTGACTCTGAAAGAGGTGCGCAGGGTCAAAGGTCATGCAAATGGGGTAGCAGTGTGTGTATGTGCATGAGGGGGGTGTTGTATTAGTTTGAGTGGGCAGATGAAGAAAAGGGTAATGGGAACACAAATGGCATGGAAAAAAAATGTGTCTCACTGCTTAAAGTTTGCAATCATTAAGCTACTTCATGAAAAAAAACTATACAACTATACTACAAATTAGATCCGCCACAAGCGGTCAGTTTTTCTAAACAAACATTATCAAAGCAACTTTTTTCCCCACTGTCACATCCTGCCTGTCAACGTGCTCCTCAAGCCTCAGCATCTAAATGAAAGGGTTCTGTCCACCAACCATAAAAGGATGCAGAAGAAGACACATTAAGAATTAGGGGCCCGGTCAGAGGTTAATTGTCAGGTGACACTGAGGGCCAAGAGCTCGATGGAGGCCCCAAACTGGACTGCCTCTCTCAGCCTTCATAGGACTAAGTGACGTGTCCTTGTTTTGACATGATTCACACAAAAACGGGGCTTTAACTCACCCAAAAGCTTCACAGCTGCATTCCTGAGAACCAAACCAACCTGAACAAACTGGCAGAGAAAAGGAATTTTTTTTCGCCCAGTTATGAAAATTCAAGATGTAGGATTAATCCATTAAAATGCACATTGGACCATGGGTTTTACAGTATAGACTATTCTCACATGAAACACTGTGCTGTTTTTTCAGCTGCTCCCTTCTTCAGGGGTCACCACAGCAAGCAAACTCCCACGAAAGATTTGGCAATTGTTTTACACCGGGTGCCCTTCCTGATGCAACCTGGGCTCAAACCCGCAGCCTCAGGATTCATGAGACCACAGAGCTGCCTCAGCCCCTAGTATCCTGTAATGACGACTGATAACAGAAATTGTAACTCATAGTCAGGTACAGTGACTGTGCCACAGATAGTGGTTGGGTTGTTGAAAGGACTCAAATGGAGTCACAAAGGAGTCAGGTTCAGAGATCTCAGCTAGACTTTCAATAACAAGATTGAGGTAAAGAGAAAACCAAGCAAAACGACAAGATAGATGGATGGAGACAGACCGTCTAACACCAAATTGTCTGGATTATTGGCGGTTGGAGGATTTGGACCCAAAATGCTGACTGGCACAAGGCGCTTGACAATAAAACTCTTCATTAAATAACAAAAATACAAAGGGCGGATGTGGCAGCAAAACTAAAAAGCTAAACTTACAAAATCCAAATTTGCAGGGAACACGAGGGGCGAGACACGGGGAAAACCGGACAGCGAATGTGAACGACAATGAACCAGCGAGGAAGTGAGGAAGATGAACAGGCTTTAGAGGCAGAGGGTGATTTGTAAGTGGACACAGGCGACTGATTATAAACAAGGGACAGGTGTGGGTGGTTGAGGCAGGTTGACATGGGAACTACTGAGGGAGAATGAGGGAATAATGACAGGGAACACAGGGAGCAAAAACTACACAAAAACCTATACAATATAAAACTAAATACAGGGAAAACAAGAAACAAAAAAGAATCACAGAAACCCAAAACAATAAACCCAATACAACAGAATCTCAAAAAAATAACTCAAATCCTCACACAAATAGCATATATATACTTTGTGATGGCTGATTGTGGAGTGAAAAGACACGTGTTGATCAAGGAAAAGAGGTGAGAAGAAGCTGAAGCAGTAATAATTGAGAGCATATAGGTTACTATAAGAATAACAGGATAAAATCACCAAAACTACTCTAAACCAATGGTGTAACCTAAGAAAACCTGTATTAAGTCAAAACACAAAAAGCTTCAACAAAAACATCCAAACCATGATAGACTTGGCAGAAAAAGAGTAAAAAGGCAGGCAAAGTTAAAAAAAAGAAAGAAAATGCACTATATCCTGGGCATATTTTAAAGGTTTGCTGATGAAATGCGTAATTGAAAACCCAATTTTCAAGCTCATCAGTTTTTCATTTTCCCCCCATTTTTTATTTTTTTTTACAGGAATGAAGGCCCACTGTGGGCTAAAATGGGAGAATAACAAACATTTCTACCAAAAACTATAAGGTGACACATAATATTTGGATTTTATAGCATTGTGGCACACACAATACATTACTTCAGTGTAATTGTTGTCAACCTTTCACTCATAAATCTCCCCTTCAAGAGAAAGATTTGCAGCTTACGGCTTCTTTGCAAATAAATCTGAATTATGGTGTAACAAAAGTCATTCTGGCGGCTGTAATTATGCTGCCTAAATATTATTTTCAGTACCCAAATCTTTCCATCACTGTACTGCAGATAGAGGATTCAAGGTTGCTGCTTTTGTCCTGGAACCAAAGCCCACGAGCAGGCCAGATTTGGCTTCACCTCCTCCCCTCTGCTTTAACATCTTTGATTGTTTAGCCTTTATTCAGGCAGCCTGGCTGTGATATCATGTGAAACAAGGTTTGAGTGCCTTGGGAACATTCCAGCCTTGTTTTGTGTCATTGGACTGAGCTCCACGTTGATTTGATAGATGAGTCTGGGTGTAAAACGTCTCCTTTTTGCGGCGAAGCCATTCCTTTGTTTATTATTTGTTTGATTAGATCAGTGGATTTTCAGAAAGTGATCAAACCTCAAGGACACAAGATGGTATCTTGATTTGTTACCCAGAACTCGACAATCAGAGCCTGTAAAGCACAGATCTGTCCCTAATAACCACTGCTAACCTTGGAAGAAGTCTAATAAATCTGCTTTTAAATCCAAATTAATGTCTTTCACTTTTTCTTGTCACCCTATGTCTCACTACAGTAATGCACAATACTAATGCACAACAGAGTACTTCTCTGCCTAATAAATGGAAGGGTTTTCTTTTTCTCTTTTATATATTTTATTATCAAAAACTCAAGACTCGATAAAATTGACAAAGAATTTAAGAGAAGCCGACGGTTGTTAATTAAAAACTCAACAACAGTGAGGACAAAAATGTTGTTTATAATTTAGGAGCACAAGAAGTGCTTTTAGAAATAACAAGTAATGCGGTGACTTCAAAGCTGCAAAACACGGTGAAAATAAAACTTTTGTTTTCAAAAAACGCCCACGAGACAGGACTGAGGAGTCTGTGTGGGACAATCTTAAGAATGTGTATCAATCTATGTGTCTCACTGAAAGTTAAAGGACACTCATTTTACGTGAATAGACTTCTGAGATCGTATTAGTGTCCATTCAGTGTGATCACATGTGAAAAACATGATGTGCCTCAAAGAGGACAAGTGCTAAAGGTTATAGCACATGTGAATAGCTTTCACATGGGACTTTACATGGGCTTTTACACATTACACCATGAAAATGTTCCAAAACATTTGTTTTATATGTGGACAAACTTGGAATTCCAAAAATTTCACATGAATTCCCACAGGTTTAATTTAATAAAACTGTATTAACTGTACCTAATGTTTGTACAGATTATGGCAAAAACTCCTTCCAGTTTGCTGCTCCTTCAGACTGGAATCAGCTGCAGAAAGACCTAAAGTTAAAGGAGTTGCTCTCTTTGAATATTTTTAAGGCCTTTCTTAAAGATTTTATGAATGTATGTAATGCATCTGTTTGTAAATGTTTTAACTGATATGGTAGTTCTTAGTTTTCTGGGTGTATTATCTCTTGCTTGTTTTCTTCTTTTATTCCTGCTATTTATTATAATGTACTTTAACTGTGTTGTGCTAAATGTGGTTTTTATGTTTTGTAACGTTTGTGTGCTGCTGTTCTTGGCCAGGTCTCTCTTGGAACAGAGATTTTTAATCTCAATGAGATCTTACTAACTTAAATAAAAGGTTAATAAAAAAACAAATAAGGTTTCACATGAGAATTTACTTGGGTTTCACATTCCATGCCACACAAATTTTCCAAATCACCTGTGTTTTACATGTGGAAAAACTTGTAATCCCATAGATTTCACATGTAATCTACATAAATTTAATCTATTATGCAATGTTCAAAAAGCATGTTTTGCATGTGTAAAACCTATGGTTCACATATGTAAAAATTTGGAATTCCATAAATTTCAAATGTAATCTTCTAGATGTCAAATATGAATTTACACAGACTTCATCTTTCAGATGGGGAAAAAATCTGTAATCCCATGGGTTTCACAATTAATCCCATAAATTTCACTTGAGAATTTCTTTGGGTTTCATACATTACGCTTTAAAAAAGTTTTGAAACCACATGTTTCACATGTTCAAAGCACAAGTTTTCATGTGGAATAATCTGTAATCTCACAAGTTTTTCACGCAATCCCACAAGTTCCACATGGAAATTTACATGGGTTTCAAGCCCTGCACCATAAAAATGTATGGGTTTCACACATTACATCTTGAAAATGATCCAAACCCACATATTTCACATGTGTAAAACATGCTTCACATGTGTAAAAAACCTTGTAATTCCATGGGCTTCACATGTGATTCCGTGGGTCTCGAATAGGAATTTACAAGGTTTTTACACATTGAAGCGTGAAAATGTTCTAAAACCACATGAGATGAGATTCACCCATGTTTCACATGCATCACATATTATTCTAACATGTTTTTACATATGATTAAAATCGATTTTCCACATGTGAAGTTTATGTGTGTTTTTTTTTGTTTCTTTAAGAATGATGTTTATACTGGACTGGAAGCCTCTAATATAGGTAAAGCAGAATCAGGCTGTAACTGATGTAACGTCAGGTCCTGCTGCTGTTTCAGTTTTGATAGTTGAGTTAGGTTAAGTCAGATCACCTAAAGATTTCCTGGTTATGTTAAGTCCCCGTCGATCTTTTGGAGGTATCACACTAGACATTTCATTGCTGAGTATTTTACAATAAAGTTAAGCTGATCAAATTAAAGCTAAATGTAAATGCAGTAAAACCATTAAGAGCATTGCATAAATCTAACAGGAATAATTTCAAGTGAAATTTCAAGGTGTCCAGTAGTTGAAGCTAGAATGAATTTAAACATATTGAAATCGTTTCATAGTTGAAGCAGTTTCATAAGGATTTCAAACTCTAAAATAAACCTAGTAAAAGAATAAAATGAAATGAAGTTACTAATGGATCCACCCCACCCATGACAGTGACCCAGCTCACACAAAAGCAGGACCTTCTCTAAGTGGATTTCAGCCTCGATTAATACGCTTCTTCCTTCTTTAAAAAGTTGGTTTTGTGAACTTTAATGGTTCTTTAAACCAAGTTCTATTTAAAAAAAAATTGTATTTAGAGCTGATTTTATTATCTATCAAAAAGGCCCATTCGTCATTCTTAAACTAATATCAGCCCTTCAATTGGATCATCCAAACAGACGTAGCTTGATCCTCGGCATCCCCGGGGTCACGACGGCTTGCCCTCATTAGTAACGGGGGGTCTCGACCCAGTCCATCACCTTTTTAGTTTTCTTCCCAATAAAGCCAACACGACCACACATGAACCTACCCAGACTGCAACCTATAACCTCAGAAACTTCGCTTCGTTCCTCCATTCACACTCCATTCACATGAGCTCTGGCAATCCGGTTAGATTTGTGAAAAGGGGAAAAGACACACATGGACACAAGAGATCATTTCCTCATCCTGGCCCTGCCTCTAACTCAGGACACTCCACAACACCCCCACACACAAACACCCACCCACCCACACACACACACACGCACACGCACACACCCACATCCACACCCACAAACACTCACCCCCTCCACACGCACAAACACACACAAAGAGTGAGAAAAAAAATCCCTGCCAAACATTTTCCGGTGCTCATGCAGCGCACTGTGACCAAAAACAGAGGGAGCCAGAAAGAGACAGAACAGACTGGGATTATTGAGAGAGAGGAAAGAAAGAGAAAAAGGGGGGTGGCAAAGGAGGGGGGGCTCTTTGCTTTTCAATGGACGTGTGAACAAAAGTCTGGTCAAACTGTCGGGCCCGCAGCCTAGGGTGTTTACCGCTCTTGTATCTATGACCAACAAATCAAAGATGGCCCCCTCACCGCCACTACCACTACAGCTCCGCGACAACCCCTCCCCCCTCCCCCCTTCTGCTGCCCCTTTTCCCTTGAGCTGCCTGCCTGGCTTTATTGGGAACAGCAAATTAAGGAACCATCCATCTGGGTGTGATCACCAATTAGGGAGGGAAACTGTCAGCACGCATTAAGGCCTGCAGGGAAGGCAGGCGTGTCGGGGCGGCTTTCATCGAGAGAGAGGCAAGAGAGGGAGCTAAAGAGTGAGAAGTTGATCGAATAGGATTAAAAACAGATTCGGGAATGAAAATGTCCAAGGCAGGAATCCCTCAGAATCATCCAGGAAGCTCTAAACTATACATGCATCTAAACAGTTTACATTTACTGCTTTGCCTCTCCAAGATAAAATGTTTCATTAGCAGAGGTGACAATTTATATATGCACCTTTTATTATCCATCTTGCACACACACACACACACACCCACACACACACACACATACAAATCAGTGCAGCTTGTGGCCGGCCCCCTTTTGTCGCTGCTCACTGGTACAGGCGGTGATTCCGTGTAACACTTCTCCTCCGGCCAGCTTTCTCCCAACACAATGGGGCCGTCATTAACTTTTTGCTCCATCGGAATGTTGAAAGACCTTGACGACCGAGCAGCCCCTCCCCTCCACCCCTCGCTCCTCTGTGCATCCCGGTTTTCTCTTTGCTCGCTGGTTTTCCCCCTAATTTGTGAGGGCCAGGTGTGCTCAGACCCACAGTGTGGCTGCGGGGAGGGGGGTTGATTATGGGTGAGAAAAGGCATGAGAACAGAGACGGGTGGGCGACACACCAAGGGGAGCCACAATTAAGTTAGTGCAGCTATGCATTTCTGTTAGGTAATGATTTGATAACTGATCATGATATTGATTTAGTCTGTCTAACAGAAACCTGGCTACAAAGGAGGATTTTGTTAGTCTAAATGAGTCCACTCCTGCTAATTATCTCAATTTTCATGTTTCTAGAACAACAGGTCGAGGTGGAGGAGTAGCTGCTATTTATTAGTCAGGATTATTGAATAATGTTAAACCAATTATTATTTATAGTTCTTTGACTCTCAGTTTTTCTCATACAAAATGGAAATCAGAAAAAACACTTTTACTTGTTGTTATACACTATATTTCTAAAAGTATTCACTCATCCATCCAAATCATTTAATTCAGGTGTTCCAATCTCTTCCATGGCCACAGGTGTATAAAATCAAGCCCCTAGGCATGCAGACTGCTTCTACAAAGATTTGTGAAAGATTGGGTCGCTCTCAGGAGCTCAGAGAGTTCCAGGATCGTTTAGAGATAGGATTCCACCTGTGCAATAAGTCCAGTGGTGGAATTTCCTCTCTACTAAATATTCCACAGTCAGCTGTGGAATATAGTGGTCTCATAACAACGTGGAAGCAATTGGGATCAACATCAACTCAGCCACGAAGTGGTAGGCCATGTAAAATTAGAGTGGGCTCAGTGGATGCTGAGCCTCATAGAGCACAAAGGTCATCAACGTTCTGCAGAGTCAACAGCTACAGACCTCCAAACTTCATGTGGTCTTCAGATGAGCTCAAGAACAGTGAGTAGAGCTTCATGGAATGGGTTTCCATGGCTGAGCAGCTGCATCCAAGCCTTCCATCACCAGGTGCAAAGCGTCAGATTCAGTGGAGTAAAGACCGCCGCCACTGGACTCTAGAGCAGTGGAGATGGGTCCTCTGAAGGGACGAATCATGCTTCTCTGTCTGGCAATCCAATGAAAGAGTCTGGGTTTGGTTGCTGTTAGGAGAACAGTACTTGTCTGACTGCATTGTGCCAAGTGTAAAGTTTGGTGGAGGAATGATCATGGTGTGGGGTTGTTTTTCAGGAGTTGGGCTAGGTTGCTTAGTACCAATGAAAGGAACTCTTAATGCTTCAGCATAACGAGACATTTTGGACAATTTCATGCTCCCAACTTTGT
>JAOXNZ010000199.1:13575586-13585995 GCA_028566095.1 Kryptolebias brasiliensis
GTGAAATCCAGTCATCTGTCACCTCAGCCCAACTGTGCTGCGAGTATTACACACGCCGACGCTGCTTCATTAAACCTCTGTTTTTTATTCATTTTTTGGTTTTTTTTTTTTGTTTTGTTTGCAGATGAGGGAGGGGGTTGCTGGGGCTGAGATGTGCAGGTTGGCAGGAATGTTTGGCGCCAATCGTAACAGAGACGCTGAAAGCCTGATTAAAATGAGGAGGAAAAACCGATGAGTCCCTCTGCTTTTTAAAAAAGCAATTAAGATGCTTTGGCGCGTCTTAATTGTCTCCTCGTTAGAATTTCCTGCCTTTTGTTGTCCCAGTGTCTCAGCTTTACACTACAAAAAAAGAACTTCTTAAACTATTTAAAAAGAAATATTTTCATGTCTTTGTTTCAGCTGAAACTTTATATTATAATTTAATATTTCTGGGCTCAATCAACATCATGTTTTGGGATTGATTCAATATTTTTACTCCGATTCATTTTTTTTTTGGTGGGGCCAAACTAATTTTCTTCAGTAAATGTGATTCTCAGATTGATTTAAAGTCACACTAAATCAAACATTTTAGGAAAACGAAATAGATTCTTGTGTGAAAAAGTGCGTCTCATATCTTGGGCCAGTCTTATAGAAGTAATGAAAGTTTGTTCCACTGAGACAACAAAACATAAAATTACACCTGACAAAAGAAACATTGGTTCATCTGAGAACTGTTTAAATCAGCCAAGTTAAAACAATAGTTCAGATCTTTTGAAGTGCAGTTTTGTGGAACAGTTATAAACAATAAATATCTTACTTGTTGTAGATAGCTCTTTAAACAACCTCAGTTTGGAGAAATAAAGTTGAATTCTGACTGAATTGATGGCTAGTCTGAGGATTGTGGATTGTTGCCACTTTAAAACTTTTACAGTTTATAAGGATACTGTTTTATGAACCTTTACATCATTGTCAATTTCACATTTATTTCAATTAAGTCTATAGGTTATATTTTTGCAAGCACAAATGGCAGTGGCAGCTAGCTGTAGCACTTCCTGTGCAGCCTAGTGCACGTCCAGCAGGAACGTTAAGATATTTCTGCTGGAATAACCGTGAAAGTGATGGTGGTGTTAAGATTTATAAAATAGTGTTTGCGAGAACTGCTATAATTAAACAAATAAAATAAAATCAGGTTGTTTCAAAATGGCGGCTAACCACCTCAGTTTTGACCCCTCTTGGCTGAGATGTTCGCTTACCAGTCTAGTCAGAATGAAACTTTCTTCCTCCAAACTGAAGCTGTTCTACAGCAGGTAAGATATTTGTTGTTCATAACTTTACACATAACGCCAGGTCAAAAAATGTAAACAGTCCCTTTAAAAGCCCATCATGTGAAGTGGGAGTCACTTGAGGATTTATTAAAACTCATCATCTTCCATCCTGTAGCTTTTATTGCTCTGCTGCCTGCCTTCACAAATCACACAGTATGCAGCAGCTACAATGAAACGCAGGCTGGATTTTTCTTTCTTTCTCTCTTTCTTTCTTTTTTTTTTAGGTCAGATTATTTCATTTTGTGTAAGCATCACATGGCTTCAAATACAAGCTGAGAGCAGATACACTATTTATATCCTTCAAAATGAAACGACATAATGAACGCTGCAGCTACAGTTTGGAGGCGGCTTAGAGCTCTGCACATGTTCGGTGTCCTCAGACGGCCACGAACTTGAACTTTCATCAGCCTTTCGTTCTTTGTTGAGTAACGCTGAGGCCTGAGTTTGAAATAAAGTAAAATGACTAACTGACAAGCACGCCAATCCCCCCCCCCCCTTTCTTTTAAGGACACACTCCCAACCTTTCTCTGTCCCTGACAGAAACGACTGTGTTCACCCATCAGTGTGTGGCAGGCTGTGGATCACAGCTTAGATCACATAAGAACAGTTTGAGCTGCATGAACCCACGGTGGCTCTAAATGATGATTATCCAGACTGTTCAAAACAGAAAAAAAACAAAACATTTTTTTAGAATTCACCGCCCATGTTTTAGCACAGTTAGGATGTGTGGACATTTCTCACATAAAAACAATTCATACGAGAGGTTCTTGTTGTTAAATGTTATGTGGGATTTATTTTAGAACCTGAAAATCAACATGTTATGTCATCATTTGAAGCAATAGCTCAGATCCTTTATAGCACACGTGTCAAAATCTGTTCCTTGGGGGGCCGATCCTTGGGGGGCTCTTGAGGCCTGGAGTTTGACACCCTTGCTTTATAGTAAGGTTCTGTGAAAAAGTTATAATCAATGAATGTCTTACCTGTTGTCAGTAGCTCTTTGAACAACCTTAGTTTGGGAAATACTGTTTAACTCTGACTGAACTGATGATTTAATTGATTAACGAGCCAACAGCTAACTCAAGCGGGGACAAGACCAAAGTTTATAACTCCAATCTCAAAGTGGTTCTTGTTAACCCTGTTTTGTAAACCCCACTGTTTGTTTCTCATTACAGTTATTCTGACAGAAATATGAAGTTCCTGCTAGGAGTGCTGCAGTAAAAGTGTTACAGCTAGCTGCTGCCGCTGCTATTTGCACATGCAAATAATCATTAACTTCTATGTAAATAACTGTAAGCAAAATTGACTTTAATTTAAAAACTATTTGTGTAAAACCCTATAAAATCTTTGAGACTGGAGCTGTTTTAAGATGGCAGCGGTCCACTTTCGACACTTGGACTAGTCTTTAGCACATCAAGCCAATCAAAATTAAACTGTAATTTCCAAACTGAAGACTCAAAGAGCTATCAGCAGCAGGTAAGATATCAACTGCTCCTAACCTTCTCACAGAACCTCACTTCTAAAGATCGTTTTAAATAGAAACAATCTTGTCTCCACTTGAACTAGTCGTTAGCTCATCAGTCCAATCAGAACTGATCTCCTTCTCCAAACAGATTACCATCTACAACAGGTAAAACATTAACTGTTTATAACTTTTCTACAGAAACTAACTTTTGCAGATCCCTTTCAGTTTCTGTGTTTGACAGTTATGATTAGCATGCAGAAAAAGATTTTGGAGATGACAAAAATATCATACATTAAGCAAGTTTATTTTTTTATGCATATTATGCATATTTATTTGACTCCCAAAGAGCCTGCTCTTTGCAGGCAGTACTATTTTGGCGTGCTAATCCACCATCAGGTCCCGTCACTAACAGGGAACATGAAGGTCTGAAAAAGGTTCATCTGTCCAGCCATCTTCAAACAGGAAGAATACAATCCAAAGGAAGGATTGAAAGCACACCAGTAAGCAAAATACAAAGAAAATGTGCTACAGATTTACCAATGTAATCACCAAGGTGACAGTATGATCCAAACAGACTGAGCTGATCTTATGTGGCTGAAGGTTGCTGAGATCATTGGTTTCAGGTGAGACGGCTGGAAACAGGAGCCCACAGCTCCACCTAGAGAAATGGGAGGGAAATAAAACGGTAAAAGGTCTGTCATGTACAGGATCCTTATAAAAGCTGCGTATTTCAAGTCCACATGGACACATCCAAAGCGTCTTTGGAAAGTTATTTTTTAAAATCTGCTTTCTTACCAAAAAAGTTTTTTGGATGTGAACAGGAGGTGCAAATGCAGAAGAAAACTTCAGTTTTCAAACTACTGGAGTGGTGCTGACAAGGGACTCATTACTGTAAATAAAATGCACGTATAATAGATGAACCCTGACTGTATTCTTTGTACACTTCTAGAAATCAGCTTCCGGAAGGCTGGTGAAGAAATAGAAAGAAACAAGGGATGGGGAGTTTGAAGCTCCTAAATGATTCATAATGAAGAAGTGTGTGTCCTCAACGTCATCGGTGGCACCCATCCCTGTCATCTGCTGAATTCTCACCCAGTAATGTAGCTCCTGTGGCAGGTGGTTGATGTTTCACAGGTCATGAACTTTAGCACAGATGCTAATAGAGGAGTGAAAGCAGCTTTTGCTTCACCCCGCCTGCCTGAGTGACATTGAGCTTGCAGCAGAGAGACAGAGCCGTCCCTTGGAGACCACATGTATGGAGCAAGGCTACTTTCTCCTTTTATCCCTGTATGAAAAGGGCACGAAGGTTCACACAAGCTCTTACATCAAAAACCAAAGATCAACCAAAATCACTAGCTGCAGGGAAATCATTTTATATTAACTGAAACTGGGAAACACTCGGGATAGTTAAACTGTTCTTTTAGCCAAGAAGCCGAGGAGTAAGTTCCTTATTTTTTTGTATCTTGGCTGTGGGGGAGGGTTTAAGCAGAAATTCCCACTTGCTATTTTCAGTATAAGCTGGCTGCTGTTCAGTGACAAAACAGGTTTTTATTTGTGTTGAAATATACAGCTTTATTTAGTTAATTAAAGGGTTAAAACGTGCTGCATAGAGAAGAATGTGGCTACAGGATGAGGACAGTGCTGCTGCAGGTAAGGTTTTTATTATGCAGATACAAAGAGTTTCAGTTTCTCAAGGTTTGATTTCTGGATGTAAAACAAAAGACTTTTATTTAGATCACCTTAAAGAGAAGAAAGGAAACTAAAAAGACCTTCATATTTACCATAAAATGCTCCAGCTTTATGTCCTTATGCAGCTTCTTCTTTTTTATGTTTTGTTCTTAAATTTATGTAACTTAAATTCAACGCTTTGCCGGAGTGCTTTAGTCACTTTAACATCAGAAATATGATGACGTCAGCTCAGTGTAGCATCAGGACGGCAAAATTAATGTCAAAAAACTTCTTTTTTATCACACAAACACAAACATCCTCTTTGATGTATTTTACAAAGCACATAAAATGTTAAATAAAGTACTTGGTTTTAAGTTCTCTAGCTAACCTCAGCTAATAGCTTTGCTAGTTGTACCTCTGTAGCCTCCTTTTAACTGGGGGACATAATTATGATTAGAGTGTAAATAGTTTTTTTATGTGTGTCTCCCAGTCGATAGTACAAAGGGAGATAGGATGAGAAGGTTATAAATGCTTTATTTTTCATTAGGAGCTTGATTTGTATCAAAGGCATCAACTTTAGAGACAGAAAGGAAAGAATAAATGATGGAGGCAAAAGAAAAAGAAAAGAAAGACAAAAAGAAAGAAGGTTGTAATGCTAAAGCAGCTTCAGTTCAGTTCACATTCATCCCACAATGTTGCGGCGAAACATGGAGGCTATTTTATAAATATATATATATATATTTTTTTAGATTTTTTTGTGCGCTGCAGGGAAAAGCGGGCAGAAATGCAGGAAGAAGGTAAACTGAATGAAATGTCAGAGCAAAGCAGGAGAAAAGGTGAAAGTGAGGAGCAAACATGTCTCAAAGGTTAAACTCAGTCTTACTGACATCTTTTCCTCACGCAGAATTTGCCTTTCTTTGCTTTACAAATTCAGCAATATTCCTAATCTACATATATACAAGTATTTCTCCTTTTCCCATAAACGTTAATATCCACAACCTGCACTTTTACTCACCAGCTGGTTCAGTTTCAGCAGCAGCTGCATGTCAGGAAAGTTCACAAACGAACATGTTGCACATATTTTAAACACATAGCTGGCCTTTTATTATAAGAAATGATTAAAAAAACAGTGGGCCTTCTCACAGGTTGAACTTCATGTTTAGCATTCATCGTGTCTCACAAATTGTTTGAAACTTTTGGTGTCTAAATGGGTTTTTCCTGCAGTTTGTATCACCTGCTGTCAAGAGGGAAAAGGCAGGAACAAATGTATGTAATAATAATAATAATGTCTGTAGTGTTAGCAAAATATCCCACAAATCACAAGACAGATTTTATTTTATTTTTTATTTATTATTTTATTTTTACTTGTGCACTCTTGTAAAGCACTTTGTGGCCTTCAATGTCTGTGAAAGGTGCTATATAAATAAAACTTTTACTTACTTTATTGTAACCTTCAGAAAGTAATCAGTGGATGCAAATCTACAACTCATTAGAATTTGGAGTCTACCTGAGTTAAAATGGCTACCACACCTACACACTGACCCTAGCCAACACAAAAATGACTCTAACCTAGTCAATTTTATGGCTATTGAGCTAAGGTTTGGTGTGGTAGTAGCTGAGCGTTATCCCTGACATTTTAACAAATCACTCAAATTCTTGCAATATGAAATAAGATTGTGCGTAATGTTATTTTCAATATTTGACCGAAACAGCTACAACTCCATCATTTCTCAACAGAGTTGAGTTTTAGATGTTGGCATCAAAGGCAACAGGTGATCTACATTCCTTTTAAAAAATGCTACACCTTTCATTATTATTTGAGAATCTTATCAATGTGTTTATCAGTTTCTGAGCTGGATTACAATAATTTCTGATTTCAAGAAAAGAAAGCTCTCAGTCGCACTTTCTGTTGCCTGTGATTCAGTGTGAGTCAGCTGACACAGAAAGTGGAACCTGGATCCTTCTGTAATTTTACTTCCTTTATTTTTCTGACCCAAAGTCTTCCTGAACTTCCTCTCCCAGTCACACTAATGGGATGTGAGACTCTCTGGTGTTTTCAGATGCTGCAACCGATTTCTGTTTAGTGTGAATAAAACGATTGGCTTCTTCCCACAGATTCTGATGGAGAAAGCTGCTTATCTTCTGAAGACTGGGGAGATTTTCAGGTAATGCTGTTACACTTCAGGAAGAACTGAATCCTGGATCATCTGGAAGTAAATGCCAAAATAGCAAAACAAAATCCACTCACAGACAAAAAAAGTTAAAACAAACAGAAAAAACCCCCCCAGAATAAATGGTCCAGTTAAGATGTGATTTGCCACACATGCAGACCAGCAATGGAGTGTAAATGATTTGATTTGCAAGGAGCTGGCACATCTGGAACGAGCACCATAAACGGTGGCATCACTAGTGGAGCAATAGTGTTATTAGGCAGTTGCCAGAGCAACCAAGAGTTAGTCAAAACAGTGAGGAAAGGTCAGCAGACACATTGGGTATTAGAAAACACTACTAGCACAGTCTGATATGGATCACATTTACATGAGATGGTGAGATGGTGGTTGTATTATTGCCTAGCATGTGGGGCTTACAGAACTTATGGGTGCATGAGGGTACCCAGACATGTTGTAATAGTTTGGGTCCCCAAAAACAGACCACATTAAGGGAGGATTGTTGTATTGTGTGCCAGGTATAACAGGATGACATTTTGCCTATCATCCAGACACAGGTATTGGACTCTTTACAAAACCCTGTGTCAGTCTGCACTTTGTCTCAACAACAGGTTCACTGTCACATGTGTAGTCTGCCGTTAACATCAGAACATCAGAATTGTGTTATTTTCAGCAATAAACCTTGCTTTTGCATTACCACTGATGACCATCTTGTGAGTTTACTGTGGCTCCGCGAAGAGAGGACCGATCCTGCTAATGTTGTAAAGAGACACATCAGCATTACTCCTGGTTTTGTGGTGTTGTGGTGTGAGAGCGTAGGGTATGACCTCAGGTCACCTCTGGTAGTGATTTGGGTATTATGGCACAGAGCTACGTCTGTGACGTTCTGTGTCCTTATGTCTTACCCCTCCAGAGACAGCAACCTAGTACAATCTTTCAATAAGACAACACCAGTCCACACACAGTTGAATACATGATGCAGACAGTTTATGAACTGGGGGAAGGTTCCCCAATCTTTCCTTAATCAAATATATGTGGGATCAGCTTGGATGTGAGCTCAGACCCGACACCAGTCTTCTGGATCTTGAGGTCCAGTCGCAACAGCTGTGGACAGACTTGCAACAAGAGAGGATAAAATGTGTGTAGGACTTCTTTCTGCCTCTTGTATCCAGGCCAGTGGTGGTGCCACACGTACTGACATGGAGCCAGCAGAGTGCCTGTTCTGCCAAGTCTGTTTGATCTAATATTTAATCACTGCACTACAGTCACATGACACATGTAGTTTTATTTTATTTTCACCACCTCGTTTGGGTGCTGAACCTTTTTTTTACACAGTGAGTGTAGCCGAATCAAGACAGTGTGCAATCTTGATTACATGTAGGAGAAAAAGTCATTTCGGTGCCTCGGTTATCTGGTAATAGTTAAAAGTGCGAGTAAGATGAGCCGAATCAATTTGATCTTTCAAGTTTGATGCATTTCTCTCGTTTTGTTCTGTTGAATGATTGTTAGTGTGAGATCCTGGAACAGCAGAGGGATGAGGCCAATCAGAGACTCACTGAGCTGGAGGAAGGTGAGAATTTTATACGTGTTTGTTGTCAGTAACATATTGATTTTATGCTGCAGATCAAATGGACAAAATACAACAACAAAAACAAAAATCCTAAACAAATTTCCAGCAGCAAAACAACAACAACAGCAAAAAACATTACATATTTTAAGAAAACTTATCAAAACCAGAATTAAATATTTGACATAACAGAACAAGACCACAATGATACAAACTTTTCATAAATAAAACAAACAAAAATAAATCAGGAATTAAACATCTTCTAAAGCAGCGAAGCCAAAAACACAACATTGACAAACATCACAGCAACGTTTCTGACAACAAAACAGAAAAACAAGCTGAAAGTACAAAATCAATTCATGTTTTGGGGAAAAACAAAACAAAACAAAACAATGTAACTGAAAAGACAGTTTACAAAACATAATAAAACACAAAACACTGAAGAGTATTTTGGAAAACACAACACAACTGAAAACATCAACAGAACATGATACAACTACACATAGTTAAAGAAATAAAAACACTTGTTTTGTTTTTTTGTTGCGTTCTGAAATGTTTGGATTTATAAAGAGACTGTAGTGTTTCTTGTTTTATGTAATCTGACTGCAATTCAGCAAACAAGGTTATGCTTTATACTATCTTATTTTTGCTGTTCTTTCAACTAGTTGTAGTTACTGAAATGCTGTATTTTTGTTGTTGTGTTTTCTTAAACGTTGTGTTTTGTTCAGGATAAAAAGTAATCACGGTAAATAAGAAACACTTTCAAGCAGAAAGAATGACAGAGATACAGATGTCACTTGTGTCGCTTCATAATGTGTTTATGTAATAAAGAATTTTGTGCTTTTTTTGTTTTTTATTTACATCTATGACTGATTTATTTTGTCCTTTTCATGAACAGTTTCCAATCAGCTCCTGAAGGAGATGAGTGTTCTGGAGATGCAGTTCCAGATCGAGCGCTCCTGCAGGGAGAGTGCTGAGTCCCTGGCTCTCAAAGTACGACTTTAACCATCGTTTTTCTGTTCGTGCCTTTTTTTTTCTCCTATCATTGCTTGTCAAAAGATTGATTTTTTGAAAGTTCATTTAAACTATTAAAGGAGCAGAGCACGGTCACCCTTCACTTTCACCCACCGTCTCCTTTGTCGCACAGGTTAGCAACGAGAACAAAGTCCTGAAAAGGAAGAGCCAGATGCTGCTGCCGCTGATCTCCGAGCTGCCAGAGATCCTGGTTCCTGCGACCCTCGATGAGGGGACCGACCTCTCAGCTGGTACTGATGTGGTTGATTTAGGCAGCTGCAACAATGAGGACATGCTGCTGCTTGAGAGTCAAGCTACGATCACAGGTGAGCCCCGTTTCGTTGATTCCGAATTTCAAATAAACTCTTTTGATCCTCCAGTTTCTTAGGTGACTGAAAACTTTATATCAGCATTCGGAGTCGTATCAACCAACAGCAGTGTTGCTGCCATAGAAAAGGCCTGTTTGCCTTTAATTTTAAGATATAAACAAAGACTCCCTGAAGTTAAATTTAGGCTTCAGTTAGGCTCACAGAAGGTCAACAGTTCAGCTACATACTGTAATACAGTAAAAGCAATTATTATGTTTTTAAGATGTAGTTTTATTTATATTTAGCCAAATACTCCTTCTTGGTAAACAAAGGTGGCCTTTAGGCCTTTGCTAGATTGGACTGAGTCATTCAAGGTAAAGCTGAAATAATCAGCTGCATACAGTAGGTTCTTGTTCCCCGTTCCAATTTCATCCCCCCACAACTGACAAGCCCTTCAATCCATACAACCAAATCAGGCTTTTTAAAACCCTTTAATACACTCAAGAGCAGTGTCATTTGAACCAGCATTTATACAAGGCTTCAGCATGCATCCAATATCTCAGAATTAAATAACCATACATTGTGATTGTTATGCCTTAGATTAATACCCAAATGACTCTTTCCTCATCCATCAGAGCAAATGTCAGTGGTTCCTTCAACAAGCCACAGTTTTATGAGCTTGGGGACAGTTTGGGTCAACATTACAGCAAAGGTTTTTTTTTTCTTAGTTATGTTCAGACAACATACTCCTGGTACTAAAATATTTATTTCTTTTTTGTGGTTGCATATATGGGTTTTTAGTCAAGGTCAAAGGCTTTTGATGATAATACATCCATTTTACTAGATGGATGGATGGATGGATGGATGGATGGATGGATGGATGGATGAATGGATGGATGGATGGATGGATGGATGGAT
>JAOXNZ010000199.1:13586160-13596764 GCA_028566095.1 Kryptolebias brasiliensis
ATGGATGGATGGATGGATGGATGATGAATGGATGGATGGATGGATGGATGGATGGATGGATGGATGGATGGATGGATATATATTTTATTATTCCCAAAGGAAATTTAAACATCCAACAGCAGCTACAGCCAAATGACAAGTCACAGAAACCCCCACAAACCTCTTAAAATCCCTTAAACAGCCCTTAAAAGCTACCTTATAAAGTACTACAAGGAGACTATTACACTAATATTCATTGTGGACCTATCAGGCTGGTGCCTCAGTAAAATTGTTTCTTACGTATAAATACTGGGAACAAAAACATGCAGACATTTTGATCCAGACCTGTTCCACAGTTGCCGCTGACACACACACTTCACATCAGGAGGTTTTCCTGCAGGATACGTGGTCCCACAGCTGGAAATGAGAGGCGAGGAGGGTGGGATAGCTGTGGTCCACGGTGCACAGGCAGCAGGTCATGATGGCGAAACCATTAGTTTTCTTTGCAACACCTTAAAAGAATAACAGATAAGATCTTAAACCAACATATACAGTATCTTAACTTACACCAATATGAATGAGTCAGTGGAAATCAGGCGAGCAGCAACGAGTAAGAAGCGGTAACTTACCAGCACAAATATTTGTTCTGAACCAGAAAAAATTACAGAAGATTTGCTGCTACCGGCTGTTGACGTTGTCTTGTCGGCAGATTTTCTGGACATTTTAATGGGCAGCAGGAAAAATAAAAAATTGTTGTATCTCTGAAGTGAATGCTGAGAATATTTGCGTTCTTACAGATCTCCCCTTCAGAACATCTCAAATATTTCCTACCAGCATTGCATGCATGAACACAGATTGTTAGTGAGAATCTGGATAGGAATTACTTTAAATGATAAAATAGTTTGATCTTCCATTTCTCTGTGTGTGTGTATGTGTGTGTGTGTGTCTGTGTGTGTGTCAGCACTGCAGGCATCAGTGGATGGTCTGCTGGCTGAGAAGCTCCAGCTGGAGCAACAAGTGGAAGAACTGACCAAAGAGCAGGTCCAGCTCAGAGAGCAGGTACAAACACCACTCTGTGTGTGTGCACTTGGTTCTGTTACTTGTTTAGAACCTTTACTGGTGAAATCACCTTCCTGGTTTCACCAGGAACTTCCTCCAATCCTTGGTGAGAAATCCCCTCAGGTTTAATTTCCTCTTCTTGCACCTTGAATCAATGGTTAATAAATCCATTATCACCACCTATACCTGAAATGAGATGAAACAGATGAGGAAAAGCACGAACAGCTTAGTGTCTGCCTTTAGCCACCTTTGAACCTAAGTGTTTATTTAGTTCCCATAACTCAAATCACTAAATTTCAAGGTGAAGTCAAATTTTCAGTGTCGGAATGAAGGGAAATGTTATGTTTAAAGATAGAAAATCTTGAGGAAATTATTTGAGTTAACATTCTCCGAAATCAATGAAACACAGCAGTATATGAATGCATGGAAGCACTAAGAGTTTAACACTGATGGTTTCCTGCAGCTTGCTGTGGAAACTGAGGAGAAAGAAGCCATTTTGAAGAAAATGAGCAAACAGAGCAAGAACGTGAACAAAATCAAACGAGGTATGTTTTTATTATGATAAAATTATTTTTATTACTGACAAACGGGTTGCTATGCAGCATGTTGTAGATTTACTGACATTTTTTGCTTACACCAGGGTTTGTAGATAATTTTGTAGTGGATGAACGATTGTTTTGCTTTTTGTAATTAGCTCTAAAAGCTCCAAATATAAGCAATCCACCAAAGTAATCACATGCTTGCACATTTTGTTGACCAAATACCATTTTCAAAAAGTTTCTAAACAATGAGATTGAAAGAATGGAAACACTTACATTTTGTTTGTTAATGTTCAGTAATAACATGTTAATTAACATGTTACACCTGAGGTGCTTTTTCTTGCTATTTGTTAGCATGACTGCTACTTAAAACAGAAAAATAATACTGATCATTACAAATACGCAATATAATTATAAATCAGCAGTTTTTAAACTTACAATTACGACACAGCCGACCAGGTGTCAGGATTGGGGTTTGGGTTGGGTTCTTTTTTTAGTTTATTTTGTATCAAATTTGTTTCTTCAATTTTGTTATTTTTGGTTGTTCCTGTGTTTAGTTTTGTTAGTTGTTTTGTTGCTCCCTGTACCCTCTGTGTTCTCTGTCATATTCACTTGTCCTCAGCCAATCCCTTGTTTGCCTGCCACGCCCATCTACACCTGCCCCAAGTTAGTCATTACTCACCTGTGTCCACTTCCCCAAATTACCATCAGTCTTTAAAACCTGGTCATCTTCCTCATTTTCTCACTGGTTCGTTGTCACTCTGATGTGCTGTCTGGTTTTCCTCGTGTCTCGCCCTTGTGTCTTTGCAACCCTGGTTTTTGTTATTTAGTTTTTTGTTGCTGCCACGTCAGCCTTTTGTTTTTGTTTCTTCGTATTTTAAATACATTAGTTATTCTGCCTCTCGCACAGTGACTGCTGGCACTAACTCCCCGCGACCCAGAATGGAGAAGCGGGTAAAGAAAATGGATGGATGGATGGAGAGTTATTCTTTTGGAGCTCTCAGTCTCAGTCTGCATCTTGGCTCCAAGCCATCCATCCACCACCAAACCCGACAGCAGGATTGGTGCTGACTGGGGTGGGTTGTTCTGTTTGAAAGTCTCTGTTGCACAGCAGCTTTCAGAAATGCTGTCAGATGCTAATCTTTGTGGTGGAAAACAGATCTTACCACTGTGAATGAACATAAATGCATCTGTGCTTTTGCACTTCCTCACTGCTGAGCCATCAGGAGACACAACAAAGTTATTAAAAGTTTCATCATAAGTGGTCGTACACCATTTTTTTTACATAAGGAGGTAAGTTTGCAAACAATGTGTGCGCTAAACCAAGAAGTACTGATCCATCCATCCGTCCGTAAACCCAGACATCCCTCTCCCCAGCAACTCTTTCCAGGTCCTCCTGGGGGATCCTAAGGCATTCCCAGCCCAGAAAGGATATATAATTTTCCTAAGTTCCTTGCAGTGGGACATGACTGGAAAACCTCCAGAAACAGGTGCCCAGGATGCATCAAATACTTGAATCACCTCAGCTGACTCCTTTTAGTGGAGAGGAGCAGCATCTTCACTCTGAGCTCCTCCTGGATGATGGAGCTCTACAATCTGTCTCTAAGGCTAAAGCTGGATTCATACACCCTGAGAAGTGAAGAAATCTGCTCTCCCTTACGTGGTTGTGAATTTTTTTTTTACTTTTTTCCTCATGAACATTTCATACTTAATGAAAAACTGCAGGCAGAACTCCTGGGAAGCCCCTCCTCTCGGGGTTTCCATTCTCCCGTCCCTGTACAGATTTTTGCTTCCCTTACGACCAGACATTTTTATTATACAGACTGAGACAGTAAATTTGTTATAAAGAGACAGCCACCGTTTTTGACATATGGTGCGCAAATAGGGATTGTAGAGAAGATGTCCCTACGCTACCCAGCCAGCACAGCCACAGAGAGCCACCTGTGTCTCCACACTGTCTCCTCTGTGCACAATAACTGTGCTCTCTCCTTTTACGAGTTCTTCACCTTTTGACTATAAGTTTCTAAGGTTTGCTGGAACAGTTGTAAATATGCCTGTATTTTCTAACAGCCTCAGCGGAGCAGTTGTAGTGAAATGACCCCATTGCTGTTTCTGCATAAACACGCCCACAACAAAGATCTGACCAATCAAGCAATATTTGACGCATACCGGACCTTCTGTGCAGAACAGACTCTCGGAGCTCATCTGAGAACAAAATGACGTAATTTTCATCACACAATTACGTCTCCTGGAGTATGAATCCAGCTTAAGCCCAGCCACCCTAAGAATGAAGCCAATTTCAGCTGCTTGTATCCAGGATCTCATTCAAGAAACATGGCCTCAGGCTTGGAAGAGCCGACTCTCATCCCAGCTGCAAACCACTCTAGTGCACGCTGAAGGACATATGCTGAAGACGCCAACAGAACCACATCATCTGCAAAAAGCAGAGACGGAACATTGAGCATCCCAAACCAGACACACTCCTCTCCATGATGGCGCCTTGAGATCCTGTCCATAAACATCACAAACAGGATCGGAGACAAGGGACAGCCCCAGTGGAGCCCAAGCCACACAGAGAACAAGCTCGACTATGTGCCAAGGATGTGGACACAGTTTTTAGCTTTGGTTACACAGGGACCAGATAGCCCTTAAAAGTAACCCAGACATCCCATACTCTCACAGCACCCGGCCCACAGAATGCTTTGAGGAACATGGTCACAAAACACATGTGGACTAGACACTCAAACTGCCATGACCTCTGCAAGATGAAAGGTCTGGCCCATTGTTCCAAGACCCGGTAGAAAGCCACATAGTAAAGGCTATGAATCAATATATTTTCTGTTTATTTTCATATTTATTTTTTTGTTTTGTGTCTGTATACCCAGTGTCCCAGCTTGTCACAGAGGAGTTCACAGAAATGTCTCAGAGACTGGAGCTGGAGCAGGGCCTCCGGCAACATGCTGAAGTCTTCGCCCACCAGGTGTGTGTGTGTGTGTTTTCAGCAATGTACAAAATGTTTCTGTCACACATTCACACCTATAGACACTGAAGGTGACAGGTCGTGCCACAGGAAGGCAGGGGGAGTGTTGGCGCTGACCTTCGGGTGGCCGCGGTGAGAAAAAGGACACTAAGACCAAAGGGTGGGACGGCAATGGACACACAAACTAACACACCCCCACACAGACACAGACAAACAGACAGGGTCTTGGTGTCAGAGAGCAGCAGAGGTGGCAGGTCAGCTGAGAGGGTCTCCATTTTTACCCCGACAGCCAGATTTCAGCTCTCATTGAGGCATGGCGCTCACACACAAGAAAAAACACACAAACAGATAAACACAAATTCACTTAAAATCCTCCAACCCAAACAAACACAGATACACACACAGGCAGGGCACAGTTCCTGCTGTCCCAGCTGCACCTTTAATGAAGGGCTTTTCTTTCAAAAATGTCTCTTCTCTCCTTCTCCTCCCATTTAGTCCTTCCCTTCCCCATAATTAGTGGTCATCACGGCTGCTGCAGGAGAATAGTGGTCTTTATGCACAACCTGTCTCTGCCTGACACCTTTATGTTTTGCTGAGCACATATAGCAATTGTTGCCTTTGTGTGCTGCGTCCTCCATTTACCGGACAGGCGCACAATGGGCCGCCTCGCAGGGGTCCTTACCTGTGAAAAGGACCCCCAACTCTTCACACAATTCAGCCCCTTTACTCTCAATTTGCGGTAAAAGACCCCCCCTGCGTTGAATGCCTCTTGTGTGCACTGCTATTTGTCTGTTTTCATGTGTTTTGAAAACAACAAACCATTCACACCTCTCCTCCGTGATGTGTGTGTGTATAATGATGCAGATCTTCAAACAGGAAACAATTTAGAGCTCTGTGTGTGTGTGTGTGTCTTTGGCTCTTTGTGTTGCTGTGTGTGACTGAATCTGCGTGTATATGTATTAAATAAGCGTGCTAATTGCTGTGTGAAAATTGCTCTCCGCTGAAGGGAGAACCAAAGATCGGAGCAGCGTATTTTGCAAGGTGAGGTCTTGCGGTACACGTTGCTGGTGGAGACCAAACCTACAATTGTTTTTTTTTCTTTTTTTAAATGAAAAAAAAAAAACAGAACTGAAAACTTGTTTGTTCACACTTCCTGTCCTTCATCACAGGTTAATATATAAAAATGTTCATAAAACTGGTGACAATCATACAAAAACTACAAACACAACAATGTTGTTTTTTTTTCTTGGGGAGGGGTGCTTGCCTTTAAATCATCATGCACTCAAACAATATTAGAACATTTCACTTCCTCTTTTAAGAGCTAATATGTGGGAATTTTCACTTATGACCAAGCTCATTTTATCAGCTCTACATAAAAAAATATTTAGACCACTTTCACATTGTTATACATAAAACATTCCGCCTTCATTTGTGATTATCCTAAGAACCGGTACAAATTTCTTTCTGATGCTGCCTCTTTCATTGTTCTTAAAGTAAGCTCAAAATTCTTAATGAAAGGAAGCTGTATCATTTCAGATTGTTGTAGTTTATTCCAATATGTATTCCTATATAGGAAGATATAATTTCAGAAAAACCCATGGATGGATTTGTAAATTAAGTCATACCAATGCAAATGTCTGTGTGTGGGCAATAGAGGCCAGTTAACCTGAAAGTACTGTGCAGTGTTACGTATGTTAGTACAAAGTGGTAAACATTGTCCAACATCTTTAGAAAACAAACAGGAGCATTCATATACACAGAGTCATTATAGTGTACAATACATGAAGTAATAAGGTGTCAGGAAAAACTTTACTTTAAATGAAAAATAAAATAAAATATGTGATTTATTTCTGTAAAGGAACCCTCATTTTAATTTTGTTCTTTTTAAAATAGTAATTCGGTATGAGATTTAAAAAAAAGATTTTCATCAATTAGAATTCCAAGATATTTGTAAAAAGGCACAATTCAATAGGGGTGTCCTGGGTGAAATTAGTTGGGAAAACCGCAGTGATTTTTATTTTTTTCCGAGAAGAACATACCTTTAGTTTTTTGCATCATTTAATACCAGTTGGAGATGGAACAAATGGGATAATAATTTTAAAAATGGACTGCAGACGATCAAAGGTTAGGAGTGTTAGGTCCTGAAGGACCACCAGGATGATCCGGATGGGCACAATGGAAGTCCCTGATGAGGGACTTGTCAATGATGTGACGGGCAGGAACCCATGAGTGCTCCTCAGGACCATATCCCTCCCAGTCCACCAGATAATGAATGGCACATCCCCAACATCTGGAGCGGAGAAGGCACCTCACTGTGTAGACTGGCCCCCCATCAATGAACCGGGCGGGAGGAGGGGGCCTGGAGGAGGGCAAGAACCTGGATGTAGAGAGGGGCTTGATCTGAGAGACATGAAAGGTGGGATGGACTCTTAAAGTGGCAGGCAGACGAAGATGAACAGCTACAGGGTTAATTACCTTGGAAATTGGGAATGGTCCCACAACACGAGGAGCCAGTTTCTTATTCTTCACTCGTAGGGGGAGGTCCTTGGTGGACAGCCAAACCTTCTGGCCTACAAGGTATGCAGGGGCTGGAACCCTGCGGCGATTAGCAGCCCGGGAATAAATGGCAGACGTGGCCAAAAGGGCCCGTTTCCAAGCCCTGTGGCACCTCCTGGCCGAGGCATGGGCAGAGGGAACCATGGCAGTCTGTTCCTGTACAGCAGAGTAGAAAGGAGACAATCCGGTGGCACTGGAGGGCAGGGAGTTCAGGGCATGTTCGACCCAAGGAAGGGCGGATGCCCATTTGGTAGGGTCCTGCTCGCATAGCATCCTGAGCTTGGTCTCAACCTCCTGGTTGAGCCGTTCCGACTGTCCGTCAGTCTGTGGGTGAAAACCAGAAGAGAGGCTCACCTGGATCCCAAGCTGACCATAAAACTCCTTCCAGAATCGAGAAACGAACTGGGGCCCACGGTCGGAGACAATGTCCATCGGAAGACCATGGAGAACACCTATTTGGCAAGGATCTGTTCGACCTCCTTAGTCGTGGGCAACTTCAGTAACGAAACCAGGTGAGTCATCTTTGAGAAACGGTCGACAATGGTGAGTATGGTGGTGTACGTGTCTGAAGTGGGTAGTCCAGTGATAAAATCCATGGAGATGTATGTGAGACCAAGGTCAATGAGGAATAGGCAGAGGGAGGAGAAGACCTGCTGGGGGGCCGTCGAGAGGGTTTAGCCTGGGAACAGATCCGACAAGCCGCCACAAACTCTTTGACATCCTTGATTAGGGTCCATGACTGGACCACCTTGAGAATCTTAGCAATCGGGACACATGACAAAACTTGAGTACCTCAGTGATAAGTTGTTCAGGGACAAATAGTCGGTGGGGAGGGCAACCCCGCGGAGCACCCTGACGTTGGTTGGCCTCCAGGATCTGGTTTTCCACCTCGACACAAGTAACCACCAGGTGAACAGACATGGGTAGGATATAATCTGTAGAAGAACACGAGGAGTCAATACTGGGTTTGTGGATCCGGGACAGAGTGTCGGGCTTGACATTCCTGGACCCCGGTCTGTAAGACAATGAAAAAACGAAACGGGAAAAGAACAGTGCCCACCTGGCTTGCCTGGGTTTGAGTGTTTTAGTGGTCCTAAGGTACTGGAGGTTCTTGTGATTGGTCCAGACTAGGAATGGTTCCTTGGCTCCCTCAAGCCAATGCCTCCACTTCTCCAGAGCTAGCTTGACTGCTTGCAGCTCGCGGTCCTCCACATCATAGTTGCGTTCGGCAGGAGACAGACTTCTAGAGGTGAGTCTTTCCATCATCATACCTTTGACTGAGGACGGTGCTGACTCCAGAATCAGAGGTGTCAACCTCCACGATGAAATGCCGACTCAAGTCAGGTGAGTGGAGGATGGGAGCAGAGGTGAACAGGTGCTTCAGTCTTTCAAAGGCTTGATCAGCAGAGGGGTTCCATCTGAAGCGAGACTTGGAAGAGGTTAGAGCATGAAGAGAGGTAGCCGCAATGCTGTAATTACCAATGAAGCGCCCTTTAGAAATTGGCAAAACCCAAGAATCTTTGGAGCTGCTTCCAGTCCTTGGGAACAGGCGAGTCCATGACTGCAGAGATCTTACTTGGTTCCATTGACAACTGGTTGGGGAGATCACAAAGCCGAGAAATGACGTGCATGGAGTCCCTTCCCAATGTACTCGTGCATGGCCTGGTCCTCAGGTCCGGACAGAGGATAGAGACGACCCTTGGGTGGGCAAGTGCCAGGGAGAAGGTCAATGGCACAGTCATAGGGACAGTGAGAGGGCAAAGAGGTAGTACGGTGCTTATTGAATACCTCTTTGAGGTCATGGCACTCCTTTAGGACTTTGGAGATCTTAAGATCCTCTTGTTGGGACTTGGTGGGAGTTGACCCTGGAGCATTAGCGGCGTGGAGACAGTGAGTGCTCCGCCCCAGAACCTCACCATGCGTCCAATCCAGATGTGGATTATGGCGTCTCAGCCAGGTGGCTCAGAGGATGACCAGGATGTTTAGAGAGTTGATAATCAAAAAGGTGATGGACTCATGATGATTACATCCGATGATCGGACTGACCTGGTGAAGGACTTGACCGTCAATAGCTTGAACCTCAGTTTTCCTGGTGCTTTGTCTCAACTTTAATTGAAGTGAATGGGCTAACTCTGCATCCATAAATTCAGTGTCCGCCTCTGAATTAACAAACACAGCTAGGGGGTGATAGTGACCACGCGTGAAAACTCGGGCCTGAATTGTAACCAGAAAAGATGGCGTCACAGCAATGTTCTGATTAAACAAAGCACTTCTAATACCAGAGGGGACTGACCTTTTAGCAGGGCAATGACGAAGATGATGGTCCTCGCTGCCACAGTAAAAACACAGGCCATTCTTCATTCTGCATTCCCTCTCCAACAGAGAAAGCCTGGAGTGCCCAATCTGCATAGGTTCTGAGGAGACCTGAGGGAGAGAGGAAGAACTCCTGGACCTCAAGGTGATGGGACTGATTGACCCCATCAGTAGCCCTCTCCTGCCTCCTTTTGTACAGCCGTTGATCAATCCGGGAAGCTATCATCTGGGATGATTTCAAGCTTGCCAGACCCCTGGGTGGGTCACGGGTAGAGAGCTCATCTTTGATGTTGTCATTGTGCCTGTTGTGTTGTGTAATGTTACTCCACGCCACTAGGTGGAGCCGCTGACAAGGAGTGATGAAAAGAGGGTAAGAAGTGAGAGGACAGAAGAATGAGAAAGGTTACGGCTGTGCTTGTGTAATTTTGTACTTGCTGTGGTATGTTGAATAAATCCACCAAGTTGTTCAAGAACGTGTCTTGTTTCTAAGACCATTACAAATTGGCGACGAGAGATCCTGCGTGTGTTTTTTCTTCCGCTGAAGTTTTTTCTTCCTGCTGAATTAGCATGGCTGCTAACGTCCACCCGCCGCCGTTGTTTTTGCCTTGCCCTGGAGAACCTGCTCTACAATTCAACATGTGGATGCGTATGTTCAACAATTACTTGCTGGTGATTAATGCAACAGGGAATGCTTGGCCTGACGCACGAAAAAGAGCGACTTTATTACACTGCTTAGGAGCTGAAGGACAACGAACTTTCTACTCATTAACAAACACAGGTGACACGTTTTCTTCTGCTGTTGCTGCACTAGAAAAACATTTTACACCGAAAGTTAACATTGTTGTAGAAAGGCATGCTTTCAGAAAGCGAACACAATCACCACATGAGACCGTCGAGCAGTACGTGACTGCTTTACGTGACCTCGCTTCTAAATGTGACTTTGATGATAAGACTGAAGAAATGATCCGTGATCAGTTGGTTGAACACATCTTCAACTCCAGAATAAAAGAGAGACTCCTACTTGAACCTGATTTGACTCTAGATAAAGCTGTTACTCTTGCAGCACAAATGGAATCAGCAGCTTACCAAGCTAAAGCGTTGACGGCTAACAGCGACGGCCATGTCCAAGCCATACAGTCCCGCTCATACTCAGCTACAAAGAATAATAATTCTGTTCT
>JAOXNZ010000199.1:13610433-13620845 GCA_028566095.1 Kryptolebias brasiliensis
TATGACTGATTTTGGTAGTAGATGGTTTATATTGTGCCTTAAAATACATATAGACACATCAGACTTATCATGTGCATGTGTTTGATTTACACCTGCTGCTTTGCTTCATATTAGAGTCTGGGTTTGAATCTTACCACCAGCTGACTGATGTGTGTTTTGGTAGCAAGTAGATAAACTTATTTATTAATATTTATTTATTATTTATAAAATGTGATCACTGTATTCTTCTTTAGTTGTTCTTCAGCATTATGACATTTGAAATCTACAAAGATATATAAAAAAACAAAGTTTGCATATTTCATTTAATTTACCTTTTTCTCCCCCTCATAATTTTTTTTTTTGTAAAGTTATCAGAACTTATTGTTGATACCACTCTCACTGATAATACTGTCCAGGTCTTAAAGGGTTTTATTCTATTCTTATTTTCCCCTCAGTGATTGAAAGAAGCTGTCTATTTGTGTGGAGATATTTAATATTTTAGACTGAATAATGAATCCCAGGAATGCCACAAAGTTATGTGCAAAATACCAAAATGAGAGAAAAAGAAAATACATTAATAAATTTGGGAATATATGAACAGAAAATACCAAAATCCTATTTTTTAGAATTGCAGTAATAAGCGTGTGTAAATCTGACATATCTTCAGTTTGTGTTACTATAACCTATACCTTTTATAGTTATATATTTTAAAATAGTTTGTCACATCAGTGTATGTAGACATATAGTTTGATTTACAACTTAAACTCACCAGCTGATGATTTTCTCAGAGCAACAATACTCAGTATGAACTGTTGTACTGGATGCACTGTGCAAATTATTAATGCTTAACAATATTACGTACACACAATGAGAACGTGGTTTATAATATGAATTTTTGAAGTAGTATTTTCCTGTTTGTTGCTCATCACCTTTCGTCTTCACCCAGCTGCTGGCTTGTACTACTTGGCTGAACTAATAGAGGAGTACACAGTAGCCACCAGTCGAATAATAAAGTATATGATACTGGTGAGTAAGTGGTTATAGAAGGATGCACTTGTTTTTTACTTATATTGCAGTAAAATGTGCAGCTGAACTGCCATCTCACTGTGTTTAAATGTGTCCAGTTCTCGACAGGTGTGCTGGCAGGTCTCTATGTTTTTGAAGGTTTTCCTCTCTTTATGATGGGGGTCGGCCTCTTTACAAATCTGGTGTATTTTGGCCTCCTGCAAACATTTCCCTACATACTCCTGAGCTCCCCAAACTTCATCCTCTCCTGCGGTACGTTCCACATAAACTCGCTTTAGATTTTCTGTGTTCATTTGTTAAACAGATTGCTTTTTAGAAAAATGAAAAGATTATATGTTACAGCTTTATTTGTTATCTTTACCTTGCAGTGTTGGTTGTGGTGAACCACTACATGGCCTTCCAGTACTTCGCACAAGAGTATTATCCATTCTCAGAGGTAACTTCAGCTCACATTTATGTTGTTTTCCATAATTTTTGTTCTTGTCTAACCTTGTTCCGTTTGTTTGTGACTGGTGTTAGGTGCTGGCGTACTTCACCATCTGCCTGTGGGTCATCCCGTTTGCCTTTTTTGTGTCACTATCTGCGGGAGAAAATGTACTTCCATCGACTGTGCAGCAGGGAGGTGAGAGTTGTACAGATATCTGTTCTGCTTTATGATACGATGGGCAGGAGATAAAAGGTTTGGTATGATTAAACGATGAGGCTTTTAAACTCTGACAGTATTACCTTTGTTTCATATTCATCAACTTTACCTGAACAAATCCTTTCAGAAATACTTTTTGCCGACTAGCACCATAACACAATTAGCTACCAGCCTGGTTAGCTCAGGCAGGAGAGCATAGGACTTTCAGGTTGAATCCTATTTCCTTTTGAGTTATTCCTTGGCTCTAAATTCAACCTAACATAGGGTATTGGGTAAAATATTCCCCTACAAAATGTAACACCCCTTCAAGAAGCTGATACGATTATTTTAAATTCCTTTTACATAACCTGACAGGACATGGTTTTGTTGATGTTCTAATATGTTGTGTAAAGTTATCTAGTTTGTAATAGACATTAGCATAAAATGCTATATTTTTTTTAATACTTGTAAGGAAGATTGATCAAGTTAGAAGAACACAAAAGTAGATATTACAATGGTTAATAAATGTATACAATATTTTTTTAATGAAAAAAAATGACATTTGCTAGTTTTCTTTCCAGTGTAACACTCATCAGACTCTGTTAGAAGTGTGCCCCTGAAAAAAAAATCTCCATTTGTGGGGTCAGAAAGCCCTTCCAGTTCACCCTGCCCTAACATTACAAGGGTCAGGCACCCATTTAACTTGGTGTGAATGTGCAAAATGTAGGGGTAAGAATGAATTCCATTTCTTAGCGTTCCCCCTACCCTATGGCCTCTAATTTGAAGTTGTGAAGAGTAGCTGTTAACATTGCAACATGGGATACTCCTTCAAGGAGTCAACACTCCACCTTGGCTTTCTGTAGCATATTTTAGAAGTATTTTTTACTGTCTAGATATCAGTGCAGCATAGAATTTACTTTGAAAAACTTTAAATCACTGTAAAGTCAAACTGACGACAACTTTCTTTCTCTCTTTTTTTTTTTTTAGATGACGTGGTGTCTAATTATTTCACTAAGGGCAAACGGGGCAAGAGGTCTGGGATCCTCCTTGTGTTCTCTTTCCTGAAGGAGGCAGTACTGCCCAGCCGACAGAAAATGTACTGAGGTGGTCAGACTTGGGGTTCAGCCTCGGGGGTGTGGGCTGGGGGTGAGTGAGTGTGTGCATGTGGTGGAGAACAAGGGGAAGCAGGAAGAACAATGGACGCTGTTTGCTGATGGAACAAAAAGGAGGGGGGGAAATAGCACCTAAAAAGGATGGACCAAAAAACAGAAGAGAGCTTCCTGCTGGATGAGCAAACTAGTTTACACATGTTCATCTTTGTGTTTGGACTGACTGCCAACAACACCTACTGGAGACCTCTTAGTGGGGGTCTTGTCTGTAGCTCAATGCTTTTTGTAATATGTTGGACTTCATTTTTTAAGCTTTAGAGTAGAAGTATTTGGACGATGGGTTAAAAAAAACACAACAAACTGTCAATTTTGGCTTGGGCAGATAAATCATGATCAGCTCTCTTGCTGAAAAAGATTTTTTTTTTTGGTCATTTGTATGTTTATCTGAATTAATGTACAAGGTAGCATTAAAACTAGTTAAGGAGATGAAATAAACCCATAAACGTTCTGTTTTGACGAATAGAACTGGTTGAGGAAAAAATGCGAAATGAACACAGAATGGCACAAAATGTTTAAATGGTAAGTCGGCTGCAAACCAATATGCAGATCACCCAAAAAAGGCCTGTCTGTAGGGAATACAATGTAGTCTTGTTCCCATATAAATATACTCTGTCCTGCAACAACACATTGAAGAGAAAGAATTATTTTAACCTGAGCTATAAGGAATCCCCTCTACCCTGCATCAACAAAAACAATTCATCGCAAAGTTTATTAGGTTTTTCTTCAGAACATTTACTGATTACCAGCACTGTGGAGTGGCTACCTGCCAGTCTTCTTTTTTTGTGTGGGGGGGACACATAGTTATTTAAAAAGAAAGATTTTTAGAAAAAAATTATCAGCGAGTAAACCCAGCATCCTAGGCAAATGTAAACACTGATGGTCAAACCTGTGCAATGGTTTTTTTTTTAAATTGGGTGTTGGGGACAAAAGCTGCTCAAAGTAGTTTTATGAAAGAAAAAAACCTTATATAGGCTGAAAATTTTCTTACCATTTGCATAGTGTGATTTATCAAAAACTGGTATGCACACAACTGTGAATAAATGATTTTGTTGAGGTAATTTGTTATTTATTTATTTATTTTTTTACTTTAAAAATACAAACGGTAAGAGGGTTCTGATCATTATTTCCAGTCATAAGCCTAATGTATCTACTCACCCATAGACTGTCAGCCATTACTGTGTCAGAATGTGTGTTTTGTGAACGAAAAAATGTTTTTCAAGTCCCATGCGGTTTGGTCACAATGGGAGCACCAGGTTTATGCCAGTGTGCACTTTGACCCCCACTGAGGTGTGAAGTGCTTCATGAAGTAAAGAAAAAGACAAATCCACAACGGGCGCGCACACACACACACACACACACACACAGACACGGATGTCTTCGCCTGACAGGCTGCGGCTCATGGTTCACGCTTTCATGCTGTTTACGAGCCCCCACCTGAATCTCCATTCATTTCCCTGGAGGAGATCAGTGAAAGTGCAGAGGTACATCTGTGACAGGTGACCCAGTTCACAGAGGTTTTCTCACCTTTCACTCACCCCAGTGCTCGCCATGCCTTTGTTCGCCTAACATCTACGGTGTGTGGCTTTTTTGAGTTTGTTTTTTAGCAGAAATTGTGGAATGGCTGAATATAGTGTAACGGACCATCCTTTGTATCCTTAAAACACAAACATTTGGTATAAATTCATCACAAACATTCAGCCTTATTAACACCAGCTACATGATATTGTAGGCACTGTACAAACAGTTCTGATCCAGTAAGACCTCAGGGGTTTGGCGTCCTCTTTGGTACCACGATGTTGGCAACAAATATTTTGGTATTTTTAACGTGAGGCCCTTGTGCATCATGATTGTGCAACCCACTGATGCTTGATAAAGCCATGATCTGAGGAATTTGGAAACTGTTTGAATATCTTGGCATCTTTCATTCTTGGAGGAATTCTAAAGAGGTTATTGTGGTGCAGATTAGGGAGGCTGTTGGTGCCACACAGGAAAGAGTTGGTTCAAAAAAATATTCCTGAACTTGAGTTTTCTATGTTTTTTAAACTTGATTCTAAAGGCTGAAAGTTGTTAGGGTTGTATTTTTAATGCACCTCCTCTAAACTTGGCAATCATTTTCAGCTCTAGTTAAACTCCCTTCAGTAGATAGTTGGACACTCAGTAGTGTCCCAGCTCCAGGACCTCAGCCAGGTGCATGGCCACCTCTGTCCAGGGGGAGGTGCTCCGTCCCTGAGGGCATCCTCGATGCTGGACCTTTTCGATGCTCAGTGGCCCAAAGGACTGCGACGTGGTGATCCTGGAGGGGAAGGCTCTGGGGAATAACACTCTCTCGACAACATCCAGAGGCAGGTTGGGGGTGGGATGAGACACACGGCCCCACTTGGTGGTGTACTGAAGCTTCTGGGTGCTGCTGTTCTTCCACAGGGTGACGCTGTCCCTGAGATCCGGCTCTTTGGGGGGTTTCTCTGGCTGGAGGCCCATGAAGATGCTCCACGGACTGCAGGGTAAGGCTGCAGGCTGCTGAGTGGTGGTGCTTCTGTCTTTCTCAGGCCCCTCTGGCTGGTGCTTGGGATGTTGTGGTTTAGAGGTGATGTGGTCTGGTAAGAGACACTGATTGTGGTACTTGCTCACCTGCACTCTGGGGGACAAATCCTTCAGCAGGGGCAAGCCTTTGTTCTTCGCCCATCCTGCCATCTTCTCATCAATAAATGTCTAATAAATAGATAAATTGCGTTTAAAGTTGTATATTTGCATATAGAAAATTCTTCATGATGTGCTAAAGCAATGATAAATTTTATCTGACATCAGTAGATCTTTCACTTTATTGTGTTGGCATGTAAATGTTTTGATTCTAATTAGTCATTAGATTTAAACAATTCTTTAATTCAGTTTTAATATATCTCACCTTTTTATTAAGATTACTCTGTTTGACCGTATTCACAAGATCTCTGTATAATGCTTGAGCCTGCTTCCTCTCCTCCAGTTCTCTGGTCTTATTAGCCTGCCACTCACAGTCCTTTAAATACCTGCACACAGACAGAAGACTTGAGTCAACGTAAAACTTTGACTGTGAACTGAAACTATTTAACAGAGCTTTTATTTTGCCGTTAGCTGTCCCTTTAGCTCGATACCTTGCAACTTTCCTATGGCACCAGATGCAGGCCAAGTCCAGAGGAGTAAGTCCCATGCTGTCCTTCACCAGCACGTCTGCACCGGCCTTTACAAGGATTTCTACACATTCAAGGAGACCCTCAGAAGCAGCCAGGTGCAGAGGGGTCTGACCTGAATCTGTGGTGCTAATGAATATATTGTTTTATTAAGCTGGCGTCATAATCATCATTACCATTAGTTCTTATAATGTCTTCTTATCATGAAGTTTTAAAAAAACATTTAGTTGTTTTACTCCAAACATGCTTTTCAAAAGGTTTACTTTGCTAAAATGAACTTAAAGTTTCAGTAGCTGAAAGCATTCTAGGCCAAAATAACTTAGCATTTTCAGTTCATCTGAGTACAAATTGGATTCAGAATACTGCGCAAACGAGGAGGATTATTTTACAGAGAAAAGCCCCTACACATTGGCGTCTGCTTCGTGCTCCAGCAAGTATCTGAGGCAGGTGTAGGTGCTGGGGGAGCCTCGAGAGGACAGAACCATGTGAAGGGGCCGGCAACCCTGGGAGTCACTGCAGTTGACCCACCATGGTCTGGTCTCCACCAGGTGTTGGATAGTAGGCAGCTCTTTATAAAAGCTGGCAGCATGGAGTGCCAGCAGACCCTGGAGGACAAAGTGTGTTCTCAGCACAGACACCTTTCAAACTTTCAAAAAGATAAGTGAAATGAGTAATACCCACCCAGCCTATTTTGCACCATTAATTTTAATGTAGTCAGAGTAAAAAAAACATGTTATTACTAAAAATTAATGACAACTGTATGCATGGATTCTAATGAAATAGACACCAAAATTAAGCTGGGCAATAATTCTTATTAAATACATCCATGGTTCATCAAGAACAAAAACTGTAGCTGATCTGATCAATGAACTAAGTTGCAACAGGATTACATATGAAAAGGTACTGCTTTTTTATCACATTTTTCTTCTTTTTTTTTAATTGAAGAACTGAATATCAAGCCGTCTAAGATTAACCCAAGCTGTGGTCCATACAACAGTCCTCTGTTCATCTGAACCTGAGGCTCATTATTTCTGGTTCATTCACTACTTACCTCTATTTTTATGTTTAATTACTTTAAAAAGTGTGAAACCATTTTAAATCTTACCTCATTTCTTTATATTTTATGACCAAGCAGGCAGACTCATGCAATTTTCTAAAGTGGTATTGATCAATAGTTCTCCAGGGTTTGTGACAGTCTTTTTAAAAGTTTTTCCTTGAACTTTGGCTGCTTTTGTAACTTTTTTTTTTTTTATCCAGATAGCTCTTTGGAAATTACCTTGTTAGTGCTATAATACTATTGCATGTATTAAATTGGTTATTCTTGGCTTTAAGGGCCTAAATTTATAATTCTTTTTTGTTTGTTTGTTTTGCTAAGTTATCTTTTATGTGTTGACACAGCACCAGTTTGTCACTTTTAGGAGCCTTTTTACACCTAAATGATTCATAGGCCAGAGATGCCTTGAAGGGGAGAAAAAGTCCTCCATAAATGGTCATGTAGTGGACTGAAAATGAGTAAAAAAGCAGCAAATGTCCCTAAAGAAAAATAAACTGAAGAGCTCTTGCTCAGGACCACTTTAATAGTCAAAAAGTCTGGTTGTTTGAGAGCAAAATATAAAGCAATGAAGCAGGAGATTTCTGCACTGTACTGTAATTTCCACCACTTCCTTTTCGTGGTAAAGAAGTAAACACCGGGCAGTACAGTGTTTCAGGCTGGTATCGTTGATAATAGTACCTCCTCGGTGATCTCTGGACTCTCAGCATCGACATCTGGCAACATCTGCTCACCTGACGGAACTTTGGGGAACAATTTCCTGCAAAAAATGAAATCACTTAACCTGTGGTAGGAACTATTCTGCGCAACGTCAAGGCACTGGTTTAAGGTATGTTAGCTAATAGGCTAATAACGCACTTTCTAAAGACGAATGAGTCTTATTATAACAGAACACTAGCATTCATAATTACCATGTTGATGGGTTTAGATTTTCTTCGTTATATAGGCACAGAAATTACAACTTTAGTGTTTAAAATATTAAATTACAAATCATAATTTACCGGGTTTTACGTCTTCCGCGTCTTCTGCTCGTGTTGACGGGTTTCATGGTTGCCATGGAAACGTCGCAACAAGGAAGTGACCGTCTTATGTTGAGGAAAACCTGTGTCGGTCAAACCTTTGTAAATAATGTTATACACAATCTCAGGAGATACTGTATGATGTCACTCTCAGACTGTGTGTTCAAGTGACTCTCATCTACAGCAATATCAAATTGTAGCTCAATATCTGTTAAACTGACCGATTTATAGCTAATTTTGTCTTTGCCATTGTCGACTAGCTGTAGTGGCCACCTTAAATTGGATTGACTCCAAAAGGTAATCATTTGTTGAAGTGTATTCGGTGATTTCTTACTGAAGATTTTCTGAAAATCCGTCCAGTGGTTCATGAGATATTTCGCTATCCAACAACTGGGGTTGACCCCAACAGTTAATGCTGAAGTTTTAGGCAAATATCTTGAACAATGTGTAACACTTGGAGTATGTGTTGTGAATGACTCCCAGCAAACTACCACACCAAATCTTAGCACATTATCTGTAAAATTAACTAAATTATAGTAATTTTTGTGTTTTCTAATGTCATTTGGCTGTGGCAGCCGTTTTGGATTGGGTTGGCTCCAAGTGGTAATCGGTTGTAGATGTACATTCAATGATTATTAAATGAAAGTTTATTTAAAATTCATCTGGTGGTTCATGAGACATTTTGCTAAAAGACAGAATTGACTCCAAACAGTTAATGGCAACATTTTAAACAAAGATCTTGCACAATCTGTTCGCACTCAGAGTATAAGTTGGGGATCAGTTTTAGCGCCTACCATACCAAGCTGTATCTCAATATGTGTAAAATTGTAAAGTTAAAGCCATGTTTGGGTTTTTTAGGGTTAGTTGGCTGTAGCAGCCATCTTGAATTGGGCTGTCTCTAAAAGTTAATCAGTTGTTGATGATTGCTTTCTGCAAGTCCTACTACAATTCATCCAGTGTTTCACTAGATACTTGGGCAACAGACAGACACAGGCAAATACCTTTTTGCCCACTTCTGTATTTTAACACTCAGTGGAAATTAACACAAAGCTAACAGGAAGATGTGACAAGAATCAGCGCTAACCCAGGAGGGAGGGTGATTACTGAATGTAGACAGGTGTGTTGATTACAGACAAGGGACAGGTGAGAGTGAAACTGGAACCAACGGGATCAATGACTGAGATACCAAAACATTACAATGATGACCAAATAGGAAAATACTAAAAACACCAAAGGTAGCAAACCCCCAAACATCATGGCAATTTTAGTTTTTATTCTGTATATGACAAACTCTTTATGGCTCACATGCAATCTTTTAAACTAACTGAAAAGTACCTCACTCATTTATACCTTTCAACAGCGTGTAATTTATCAAGCCTGATTTTCCATCCATTAAAGCTAGAATAAAGCCCTGTCTCTGTCTGCAGCTCATTAAGTAGCATGCAATAACTAATGTATTAGTCTTTAGAAAAGTTGCTGCAGGGCACAGAAATGAATACTTCCTGCCCCCAACATCACTCTCTCCATATAATCCACATCCTTGCGTGCTCATATTGACAGTCCATTTGAATTGCTCACTTGCACTTGGCCTCAAGAAAGGCAGATCAATTCTGCTGAAGCCGTGGAGACTTCAGGGGGTTCATTTATTCCAATGCACCCCAGACCTGCCGCCGCATGTGACGCTGTTGTGAACTGGGACGGTTATAATCTCAGCTGAGCAGAGGGGTCGATGTTCTCGCCGGGCAGCAGGCCTCCCCGATCACAGCTATTGACCGATTGACCCGTTACTGAGCTGGATGTGATGTGCCGCACCTTAGAGAAGAAAATAAAGTCATGACAGGCGTACAGCAGGTATGAGTTTAATACTGAAGTTTGTCTTCAAATACTCAAGAATGGACATCCCTGCAATGGAATAAGATATGTCATGTTTAATTTCTTGTTAATATATGTTTACCTGCTTAAAAAAAGCTTAACTTGCCTTAATCTTAAATATCACAGTCAAATTTGATTTGCTTATTTATAAATTTCCTTTTCCCAGGTTCCTCCCTTCCACCCAAAAAAGAAAACTTCAAATAAAAGTTAAATAAATCAACAATGTTTCAACAGGACAATTAAAAATTATCTATCAAAATGTGGACAAATATGTTAATAGCAAGCAGTTTTAGGAAAATTCATTTTTTTATCATGAATATCTGCACAAATGTCCTTATGTGATTACTTACAGTGCATAAATTTTGTGTTCCAATTTTTTGAGATTTTCATGTTTAAATAGACAAGCGAGACTTTTTACCTGTGCAGATTTGCATGACTGTCCAATAAACAAACGGTTGTACAATAAATTTCTGTTTGGATGTTTTTCTTTCACTTGTAATTTGAAGTCAG
>JAOXNZ010000199.1:13638569-13656088 GCA_028566095.1 Kryptolebias brasiliensis
AATAAAACACATGATGGGGGAAAACCTGGTGTTCTCTACAAGAAATAGGCTATTTAAAAGCAAATGCACATAAATACTTTTGTAAATATTAGTATTTATTTAACTTAAAATACAAAAAAGGTTATCACTATTAAAATGAACAGTTCAAGAACAAGCATTTAAAGTAATATTCAAAATTTAAAAACTTGTAAATTGTCAGTTTTAATTGTAATGTTTGTAATTTAGTAGGTAAGAATTACCTGAATTGTGCAGCTGTATCCAAACAGGAGAGGCAGCAGCCGACTAAATGTTTTCTAAGAAAAGGCAGCAGCGTCTCCTGTCTTTATACCAATCCCTCCTCAGTGGGAAAGCAGATCCCCTCTTTCTCTTTCTTGTTAACTCTAATTTCATGAATTATTCATTTCACAGTCGGACGCACAAATGAGCACGCTAATTGCTGCATTTTTTTCTTTTCGAAAAGGAAGAAAAAAAAAAAAAAATCACAGTTATTATTGTTATTATTCCCAAACCCTGTGGATGAGATTACAGATTAAATTAAATGAACATGATGATGGGATTTTTTTTTAAGCAGTCTCACATCTGTATGTTAATTTGGAAACACATTTTGGAGAATTTATTTTTAAATTTAAACACAGTGATGTGAAGATGCAGAACTCCAAACAGCTAATTTAGCTATTAATTTGTGTAACAGCTCATTGATTTGCCTGTGGAGACAAGCTGATATTTCGTTTTACACCTGCAGCTGGGGAAGGGATTGGATGGAGATTGATTAAGAAAACAACAAATATTGACTGATTAACTTTATGATTTTATTCATTAGGCTCTTTTATAAACAACAAAAACACACACACAAGGTTTTTTTTGTTAAATAGGGTACCCCAATAAATTACTAATGAATAGTATTGATTAGGGCTGTAAACCCTTAATAAACCATTGATAAGCAGCTACAGGACATTAGATAAATAATCAGTACTGACTTGTTTCTTACCAAGTAGTGAGCCAACATTTGTTTGTACTCTTCATTTTCATTATTTATCTGTATTCTTTATTGACATATAAAGTTATTTAGTGTAAAAGTACATAAGATGAGCAACTAGCAGAAAATTACCTAAATGAAGAAAAGTTCAACACTTGCTCTTGAATGAGCCTGCTTCAGTGGAGGAACAGTGTTTTATGACTGTTTTATAAGTGATTGTTATTGCTGTACAAAATGTTTACAAACTCATAAATAACATACTTATAAAGAATTAATATTCCTTTTTAAAGGGGTCCTTACTGTAAAGTGGTACCCAATTCTTTAATATTTATTTTATGTAGTTTTACCCACTCAATAGGTTTCTCTGTGTCTTCATTGCTGTGTGTTATCTGAGTGTGGGTGTGTGTTTGTAGGTGTGTGTGTGTGTGTGCACTTGTGTACCTATCCAACAGGGGACCATCACGTCGTTACACATTCACCAACAGGGGACCACCGAGCTGAGTGTGTGTGTGTGTGGGGGGGGAGTGGGGGGGGGGTCTGTGTGTTTGCTCTTTTGAAACTGCCAGAAGCTGCTTGTGCAAATCTTTTAAATGGAGGTTTACACGTATTCAGGCAGAAACATAATTAGGTCACTTTAGGTTCATCACTGAGTAAATATTTTCTCTAAATGCATTTTCCCCCACAGATCCTACTGGTCCATTAGGTTCCTGTAGAGGCTGAGGTTGTTGAAATAAAAGATCCACTCCCAGTTACATTTAAAATTGATGGAACAACTACACTTACCAGCTCCTGCTAAAGGCCCACTGGTCAACTACCTCTTCCTGCTGCATGCAGAGTGACGCTTCACAGCAGCTGCAAGAAGCACTTTCCATGTTAGAACTGTACCTTATTTCTTATTTATCTTTTTTCACCATTTTTAAATGATTAATAAATAAATGTTACTGTATTGTTTCTGAATTCAGTTTTAGAAATTATTAGGTGTCAGTGATCCTTAGAACTGATTGGACTTTTAAATCCCAAAATAATGACAATGTTAAATCCAAAAGTAACTTATTGTCAGGGCTGGGTGATATAGCTAATATTTTGATACTTTAAGGCTTTACTGTGATACATAATACCTCAGTATTTTAAAACCTACTTTAAATGGCTATAGAAATGGTAAATTGAACTTTATGATGCACAAAATGCACCAGTGTGATAATTTAAATAAACAGTTCTATTGGATTTTTCTGTATTTTAATGCAGCGAGGAAATATTTTTTTTATTTTGAACCAGGCAGCTGATTTTAAAAGATGCTTCTTTCTCAAAACAGTTCAAGCTGGGCCTAAGATGCCTTCTCACTGTCCCACTGTGCTTTATGAAATGGCAGATGTGACTTTGGGGTGTTTGAAGTCAACCTACTGCTGCTATTGAGCTACCAGTGAGGTAGTCACAGAACTGAAAGAGCAAGAGTGTAAGGCTAAAGCCTGATTTATACCTGCAGTGCACAGAGCAATGGATGGCATCTCTCAACAAAACTGACGCTACAGAGCTTGTTGTGCATGGGGGATTGTGTTAATTTGGTCTATCGTGCACGTCAGGATTTTTGTAACTTGTCGTGAGCTGCAAAGCAAGGCAGAATCTGTGAGCACGTTCATTTCCACAGGCATCCATATGACTGAACAAAAGCCAAAAAGGTAGAACCACTGGAGATATTTCAGAAATTAAAAAAACTGCTTAGATAAGATGAAATTTTTAGTTACATTTTTGTATGAAGAAGGTACATATTGTGCATGTCTCTTCTTGTACCATTCCTGCTACATGTTGGTATTTTTTTTCAATAGCGTCACCTATTGTTAGGGGAGAGAACTGCAGTAAGCGCTGCATGTCTGAAGCTCCGGCACAAACAGCAACTCCGCTCTCTTGACGCCACAGTTTGTAAAGCCGTGACTCGCTCGCCAGTATGATTCCACCTTAAGCCTGCATTGTCGCTCAAGGGAGTGACGTTGTTATGACAGACAGTCTGAATGGCCGGCTGTGTAATTTAGAGTTTGAGATGTTCGATCCACATTTAATACGTAGTACTCCACTCTTCTCTTGGTTCACCAATGCCAGCTTCAGTCGTAAAAGCTTATATTGTCAATGCGGCTGGCTCAATTGGTGATTTATAAACAGCCAGAGGCAGCTTAAAGACAGGACCGACTTTGCAGCCATACTGTTAAATTGTTTTGTAAAAGGATTAAAAACAGCTCATTACATTAAAATATGCACGAACATCAGAAAAAGAGACTACAAAACCTCAAAACATTAAGGTGCTCTTATACTGCTTGCTCATGCTTTTAACAAAATTTTTTTTTAAATTATAAAATAAAATAGTATTATGTGCACACCACATTGGGTGTGACTGTAAAATATAGTTGCACAATATATTGAAAATGTATCATCATTGTAATAGTACTCTGTGTAAAAAAGAAAAAAATGTGTTGCGAGCATCATGATAAAAACAAACAGAAATAGGGCCACTTTAAAAATGTGAATAATGCAAAAACATGTTTTTCCAATACTGTGCCACCCTAATTATGAAATTGTGAAATGACAATCACATCAGCTTTAACAAGTAGCCTTACATGTTGGAGATAAAAATTTTGTCTTTACTTCTTTAAACACAATACTTCAGTTTTGGTTAGCGCATCCACTCTGAACTTTTTGCTGTGTTTCTGTAACAAACAGCACAGAGGACACCTCGACACTTCTTTCCCTCAGGATCCAGTAGGATAAGATGGGTTTCGATGTGTTGGAAAAACACCTGTAATAGTCCAGGTGTGTGAGAGGATTGAAGGCAGAGACCGGCAGCGCTCTTGAAAAGCGGACTTCTGCGCAGTTTAGTCAGCATCAAAATGCATTAAATTGCACCAGCAGCAATAAAATAAAAAAAAAAACAAGCCCTTCATGCTCTTTTTTTTCCTCCCCTCATCCTCCTTCTCTTCCTATCTGTCACACGGCAGCAGCATCAGAAGCAGCAGTGGCTGCAGCCGTTGCCATGGCAACGAAAGCAGATGTTGCCCCCGTGTGACGAGATTTGAACTGTTGAACTCTGCAGTTAAAAAAAGAGTAATGGCAGTAATGGATATGGATTTACGGTGTGAGTGTACAGGCTGCAGCTGTATTTCCTCTAACACAGATTGGCACACCATATGCCACTGAATGCATTTTTTATGATGCAGGCCTGCTTACTTGGAGGGGATGGAAGATTTACTTTGCCCACAAGCTCTGAGGCTTTGCAGCTGTGTATATGTGTAGTACGTTTGTTGAATCTTTATAATACAGACTTTACATCTGTCCTCTTTGCATATAAAAGGTATTAATGTGAGAGTTAAGATCTTGTGAAGCGAGGTTCTGTGGAAAGGTTATGTGTCACACTGATTTCCAGTATAAAAAGCATAAGCTTTAGCATTTAACACCATCCAGCATATAAGACAGAGTTAGCAATGTCTCCAATTGCTTAAAGCCATAGTTCAGATCTCTCAAAATGGAGTTCTGTGAAATGGTTAGAAAACAATCAATATTTTATTTAATGCAGATAGCTCTTTGAATAACCTCAGTTTGGAAAAATAGTTTAAATCTGAGCAGATTTTTAAAAACAAACAAAGAAAGAAGTTCAGTAGGGTTGAGGTTGGGACTTTGGAAAGGCCATTCCAGAAGTTTAATGTTCGCCTGTTTTATCTATTCAGAAACCAGATTTTCCATGTTTGGGATCACTGTCCTCTTGGAACACCCAAAGGTGTCCAGGTTTCAACTGTCTAGCTGTTGATTTAAGGTGAAGTTAAAGAATCTGGAAGTCATCCTCCTCCTTCATTCTTCTATCCACTTCTTTGTGCAGTGCACCAGTACCACAGCATGATGCTACCTCCACCACACTTGACATTGGTATAGTGTTCTTAGGTTTGAAAGCCTCACCTTGACGCCTACAAACAACACCTTGTCATTGTAGTCAAACAGCTCAAACTTTGTTTCATCTGACCTTAAGGCATGTGGCATGTCCATGTGGTCAGCTGCAAATTTCAGTCGAGCTTAAAGGCGTCTCTTTTGGAGCAGGGCCCTCTTTTCTGGTTGGAACCCTCTCAGTTCGATGTAATGTAAAACTGGCTTCAATGTGGATGATGACACTGATGTTCCAGCCGTTTCCAGTTCAGTCTTGAGCCTTGGTGGTTCGTTGGTTCTTGGACATCCTAATTTTTTAAAGTGGTGACACATTCCAGTAATTCTGTACTGGCGTGCAGTTATTTAGTGATGATCTTGGAATCTGGAGTTGTTTTGAAATGACTGTAAAAGACTTTCCCAACTTGTTTAAATCTCACCCTTAAATTTCACTCTTTTAGATTTTCACTGAGTTCCTTGGACGTTGCCATTGTTCTGGTCATTGGTCAGTCTTAATGCTCCTTTTTATGCTGGCAAAGAGAAACTACCAGCTGCAGTCATTCATGATCACCGGTGAGAAGTTAATAGGCCTCGGTCTTTTCAAGTTAACATACATCCTAGAACCTTCAGCACAACTTATTAACAGACTTAAGGAAAAGTATTTGCATATTTGAGCCTGTATGTATCGTTTTGATCCTGATTGGATTAGAAAATTCCACAGTAAATTCAAACTTGTGCACCTAACTCTTGTTCTTAAAAATCATTGGAGTTGAAGGTGGAATTTAATAAATATTTAAAAGCCCTAAATTAATACGACATTCATGTCTCTGATGTATGTATGTAGACTTCTGATCACAATTGTATCTATAACAGGTAAGATATTAATGATTCATAACCTATTCACAGAATCCCACTTCAGCAAATCTCAGCTACTTTTTAACATATTGACAGTTGTGTCTTTTATCCACATTATTTTTTATGACTAAAACAAATCTTTGTCTTTGTTGTTGACTTGAATTAACACAGCAAATCAGTGTATATCAAACATGCTTCAGTTTAAGGCTTTATACAAATGAGCCTAAACTGCTGCTTGTGACACACACACCCACACACACACACACACACACTCACACACACACCAAGCTGAGCCAAATGTCGACCTAATTTGACAGACTGGAACAGATATATGAATTAATGACTTTGGGCACAATGTGAATCACTGTAATGCTTACTTCAAGGGCCTACTTCTGCATGATTTCCAGAGGCTACAACACACTTTGATGTTTTACATCCGAAGACAAGTAGCTGAATGGCTGTTCTTGAATGGCTCTCAGTTTTTGCAGAGGTTATTTCACTGTTTTTGCAGCAGCAAAAGCCTGTAGCTCAAACATCCATGAAAGGCTTCTAGTGTTTTGTTATGGTGGCTTTAGGCTGTGGAGATTAACAGTTGAACACAGATTATCAGCAACGACAGCAAAGCTGGTCTGAACCTTAATTTTTACTTTCCATAGTTGTTGTGACACTTAACTGTCTGATCAACACTGTCACAATGTTAGAGTTTAAATCTTTAAATAGAACTTAAAAGGGTAGACCACAGATCACATACACATGTTAAAAGTTCATCCATCTACCCTATTTACCCACTTTTCCATGGAGGGTGTTGGGGTTAAAGTTAATGGCTTTTATTGTTACAGGTATGGAAATGTACAATAGCTTCGGTTCGCCACTGGTATGAAAAAAAGAGGGATATGATAATTCAAGGGTTCAAAAAACAGTCATATTCACAAAGTTCTGCCAGTGTCTTAGTTTCTTGTTGTTTTTGTTTTGCAGGCATAGATGAATTGACTGGTCCAAGTGCTTGAGGAGAAGAGAGAAGGAGGAGAAAGAAGATGAGGAGAGTGAGCACGAAGGCTGGAGTTTACTACAGATTAAAAGGTTAGTAGATTCTCACAAATGCCTTCAGAGGTTTCAACAGGCGACTTTAACGGAGTGGCCACAACGAGGAGGTTGAAGTGACTTCAACAGTCTGGCAAACAGGGCCCTAACTCAGCCTTTAAACAGGTGCTTGATTGGGAGGTAATGAGTGACAGGTGTGACCCCTTGAGCCAGAGAGAGAGGCAAACAGCAGTGCCTGCTGGGTGATCTCAGCTTCGCAGTGCCTACTCACAACTCCAGCTGGAGAAGTTAAAGAATAAAAATGAGAGCGGAGAAAGGGGAAATCTTGACGTACTTCGACTTGAATATAAATCTTTTTAGCCTCTCCAGGTTCTGTAAAGCAAAATACAACGTTTCTCATTCACCCAGTCCCACCTATCTTTCTGTTATACATTTTACACTCCACATACAGCTCTTTTTATGTTCTGACTCATATACCAATAAGCATATCCAGGACATCAGGGGATTCAGTCTTGCCCAAGAACATTTCGGGATATTGCAGGGGATAGAAATCAAACTCCTGAACCCCCAGTTGTAGTACAACCTCCATACCACTGGGCCAAATCCATCTCTCCCATGACTACTTTATATTTTCATCTGTGTTCACATTTAAAGCAAATGATTTATCCCTTTTTTCTTTCTTTCTTTTGCCTCAGATTGATTTATAACCTTATACAAACAATCATGACTTTCAAGCATTTGAAAGCTTTTCTTACAAACTATTTTTTAAATTCATTTTGACCTTTGTATTTATTTATTTACCATATTCAGGTTATCAAACCTTTCAGTCAAACAGGTGCACACATGCCCACAACACACATGTAGCCGAGTAGTGGAAGAACATTCCTTCAGAGGCTGACTTCATTATACCAAGACAATTAATCTTTTATCTGCTCCTCACCTCCATTCGGAGCTGTGACTCGGCCGGTTTATCAAACTTTCATAAAGGTAATGGAGATAAAGCCAAAATGGAATAAATGCCCCTTCCATTCAATCCAAAAGGAAAGGTGAAAGTAAATGTTTTTTTGAGGCGTTACATGGTGTTAGACAGCTCTTTGAATGAAATTTCCTAACCAAATGTGCACCCTGGATGGCCCTAGGATGGTTTTGAGTGAATAGAATCAAATCTTCTCCGCAGGTCTGAGTGAACTGTGGTGTGTGGGATGTTGATGCTCGGCATTAAGCATAACCTACATAACTATGAGTGTTTTCCCCTAACACATCTGATGTTTTTTCATCAAGAGTTGAAATGAGGTAAATCTTGCTCAGTTTCGGCAGCTGACCTCTGAGAGCAGGGAGAGTGTGTTTGTCATTTGTTTGTAAAGCCACAAAACTCCCTGCTGGTCTGTCATGCAAATCTAATTTTTCAGTCTTATATAATGTTTCTGGGATGAAATAAGCTGGTCACTTCAGTGTGTGTGTGTGTGTGTGAACTATAAAGGAATGGACAGCACACAGATTAGAGAAGAGGAGCACGTGGTTAAAGCATGGCAAATTGATGCAAATATCCTAAAATAATTGTTGCCTGAGGATGTATACTCATGCATGCGTGCATCTGTGCATACATCCGCCTGCGATGTGATACATGTTGTACAGATGAGAGTTCACCGCTAGAGTGTGCTCCTCCTCTGTGAACTTTTGACCCCCGCTGCTAGGCGTTACACACCATCACATCTGTTATAATATGATCCAGCTTTGATTAATTAGATGAATGCTGCGGCACACACTGACTCTATGACCCTCTGAACGAGGACAGAAGCTCTGCATGTCAATGAAAGCTCTGAAAGTAAACAGGCAGCGTGAAGTGATGCAGATTGACAAACTATGAAAGGGAGGAGAAAAGAGGAAGGCAGTGTTGGAGGAGAGGGAAGAGAGGACCTGACACAAGAGTGGGAATAGATTTAACTCAAAGACACGTTGCGCTCGCTGTGTGTGGAGTTGACCTCGGAGCTCATGTGGTTTTTCATCAGTTTTTTTTTTTTTCTCTCTCCCATTTACGCTGCCTCAAAACACAAAGAGGGTCAAGCTTTTAGGTGAGGCTAAACATCTTCCAGTTTAAACAACCTTTTACCTGAGCAGCTAAGACATAAAAAGATTTCAGAAACAGCATGGATGAACTGTTATTCCCTAAAATGGAACAAACTCCTCTAGCTGTTTGGAAAACAGTCATAAATTCCTGATCTTGGACAAAATGTCCCCCTTTTTTTAGATTATGTATATGAACATAAAGGATTATGGTTGTACAACATTTTATTAGCCTACTACAAAAGAATGGGTTCCTAATTAAACAGGTGGAAAAACTTTATTATCCGTCGGTCTTCTATATAACTTCTCTTATCTACTATCTGACTATGTACTTCAAAATTGTTAGAAATTGAAGTGTATTATAGTTTCCTTTAAAATGTCTCTTTTTCTGGCTCTGCTGTTAATGATCTCCACCTCTAGTTCAGATCTTTTGTAGTAAGCTTCCGTGGAAAAGTTATGAACGATTAATATCTTACCTTTTGTAGATAACTCTTTAAACAACTTCAGTTTGGAGCAGTAGAGATTAATGGCTGGATGTTTATTTATTGGTGTGTGAAAGTATAAAATAAACATCTCTGAATAATGAAAATCCATGCCATAGTTTCTGGGATTGTTTTAAAGGGGGGTGGTGGGATTGTCGCTCAGTGTGACCAACTCAAGTGAATCGGTTTACTTTAGCGATTGACTCAGATTAACCCGAGTCCAAAAATTAACCTAATTTACCAACTCTACTGCTGTCCTAAACCAACTTCAGTCCCAAAACTTTAACAGCGGTTCATGTGAACACTATTTAGGAAATCTTTTCATCACTGTCAATTTTACATTATGTGGTTTTTAGGACAGAAATATTCTATTTCTGTAGGAAGTGCTCCAGGCTGTACTGAAAAGTACTACAGCTAGTTGCTGCTGCCTCCATTTCATTGACATGAATTCAAACTGTATGTTCAAATATTCATTTTTTAAACATGTTTAATTAGTTATTTTATGCTTAAAAGCCACGTGACACCATGATTGTGAGCGGGGAATGGGTGGGACTCAAAGCTCTGCATTAACACTGCACAGACTCTGGTTCCAAAAATACTACATGAAAGCTCCCATAAACCGAATCCTGCTTACTTCAATTTCCAAGAACAAGAGAAGACGAGGCCATCCAGTTTGGTATTATACATGTAGATGCTCCATTTGCACTTACAAAGTAATCAGAGAATTTTTGGAAATAAATGTGAAATTGACAGTGTTGTAAAGGTTTACAAAACAGTTTTCACATGAACCAATTTGAAATTTTTGATCCATTTATCTTCACTCAGATTAGCTGTTAGCTCATCAATCTGGTCAGAATTAAACTTTATTTATCCAAGCTGAGGTCATTCAAGAAGCTATCTACAACAGGTAAGATATTACTGTTCATCGGACTTCAAGCGAAAGACAAATGTGATACAGGCAAAAAAAAAAAGTTCAACTGAAATACAAATGTATACGCTCAAAAGTCTTTTGTTTTTCTATACAGATATTTCCTACAAATTCCTGCAGTCTTAAAATTTCAGCTTGGCCCTTAGATTGACTGGATTGACTGGTTTACTGAATAAGAAGGTAAAATAAGACAGAGCAAAATGCGAGACATGGTTTTAAAAATCAGAATATGCAAACTGAACCTGTGTAAACTTCAAAAGATCCAAAAGGTGAAGCTACCACATGACAACAGTAAGATGGTCATTGTGCCATCTTACTCATCTCTGCTTTCTACTCCACATTCTGACTTGTCAGCTGGAAGTCACAGATTGGATTTTCCCTTTTCGGTCTTGGTAACAGCTACACCCTCCTCCTCCTCCTCTCTCCTGCCATTCAGCCTCAAGGCATCTGCCACCATGGAGTGATCAGAGAACACCCACTTAGGACCAGAAATGTTCATCCTCCGCTCCTTCTTGCGTCCTGACCTTCAGCTGAACTCAGCTCACAGCTGCGAGGAGGCCGCTGAGACGGAGAAGCTAAATGTCAAATATGGGGTGAAAAAGCAGAAGGTTGGACTTTTTCACATCCTTAACTTAAGTACATTTCAAATGTCTTGAACTTGTGATCCATTGGCAAAAATGCAAACAATATATGTCCAAACTTTCAGAATAATTCATGTTTTCTAAACTGTTTCATATAAACTACAATGTTCATTTTTTTGCACTAGACATCTGGGTGATATTTTGAACAGCTATTCCAAATAAACAAAAAAACATATTTGTGGATATTCCAGATGACAGGGTTTGCGTTTTAAACATAAATACAATATTTAATCCATGCGGTGAGATACACAGCATGTAGCAGTCATTGTCAAAGACCCACTTCTGACATTTCACTGAATAAATGCAATCTATACATATACAGTGAGGTAGAGCATGGCCTCAGATCTGGAGGAAGTATTTTGATGCCTTTATGTTGAGTGTGGCTTTAAAAAACAAACAAAAGAAGGCTTTCTGTGGAGGCATCATAGCTCATTCAGCTATGAAAGTAGCCTAAACACAACAGCTTCAACACAGAGCAGCTGCTGGAGATAAAGAGTTGAATTTGTTTCAAAAAAGAGCTTCAAACAAGACACAATAAAAACAAATTATCTAAATACATGTAAAATCTTATATCTTAAAAGTCATTGTGAAAATAAACAAAGATCTTTCCAATGTTAAGAGTATTTATTTCACTCTGCTCATTTAGCTTCTTTTACTGTGTGACACTGGTTATGAATACTGCGAGCCTGATGTCCAACATACTCTGACAGGACTCGATCGGCCAATCGTCTTGCCCCTCGCGTGCCTCTCAACCAATCAGATGGCATGTGGCCCTCAGGGGTGTGTCTCATTAGCTAGATTCCAAGACCTGGCTCTGGCTCACTGAATGCACTCAGCCAGAAAGGATGCGGTCCAGAGGGGGATTTATCATCTGCAGCATCCCCTCCTCTTACCTCACTTCAACTCCCCCCACCTCCCTGTTCTGGAGAAGAGAGGAAGTAAAACACGGAGGGGGAAAAAAATGACACAACTACTGAATAAATTTAGAGATTTGTATTTTGCTACTTTTAAAAATAGAATCATAATAATTATTTACACTAAAGCTTTACAGGAAACACGTTTTACACTTCTTGGCTAAAAACAAAATGAGGTTGTATTTGAAGATAAAATCAATTTAGATCTTTTTGTAATAATTATTTAGTATTTTTGTGACAACCCGTAAAGCAATAGTTCATCTATTTTGAAGAACTCTGTGGAAAGCTTATGAACAATCTCTTAGCTGTAGGAGGAAGCTCTTAACAACCTCAGTTTGGAGAAATAAAGGTTAATTTTGACCAGACGGATGAGCTGGTGGCTCATTAGTCTGGGGACCCTTGAACTGAAGCTTCAAAGTGTGCTCCGATCAGGAAGGACAGTTTCAGGTGAAGCTCCAATTCGATCTCAGTACAGACCCGACCGACACTGGTTCATCTGGAGACTCATGCATGGATCCGCCTCACTAAATTCAGTCTCAGAAATGTAATAGATCAACAGAAAGAAAAATGAAATAAGATTTAAAGTATCAAGAAACTTTCAAGAAGTTTCTTGAACAAAGTCAAAATGCAGTTATGAAGGAGTTCAGATATATTGTGCCATATTTTGTGGGTTATTTGTTGGTGATAGTGGAGATTCAGCAATGAGCAAAGAGAAAATATTTACCAGTGTGGCAATGTTTAGATTTTTCTTAATTTTAGAAGTTTTTTTTTATTACATTAGTGTTTTAAAAGCACAATTAAAGACCATTTTTAAAGCTATTTCTGAGTTTAATTTGCCTTTCACTTCACATTTTGAAACCCACCTTTACTTATCTACTTGCCATGAATATCATAAATTATTGTTTTGCAGACACTTATTCCTTTTAGCTCCTAACTTTTGACTTTTTCCATTGTGAAGTTTTGTTAAGAAAATGTGTGCGACTTGCATTTATTAAAAAAATTAAGCACATCAGGACAATACAAAACATTTGCAGTTTATTTCACTATTAAGGTCCATCAGAGCATAAATGAGAAAGGTCTGAGGTTCCTCTTTATAGGACAATACACAAAACCAAACAACCCCTTTTGCTTTTAATTGTCTTAAATTTTTATATATCCCCAGTAGCTTCATTTCAGTGTCAATAAGGCAGGAGGCAATGTCTTAAAACAGTTGACTGGCAACCCATATTTTTCATAATTTCTTGTCTCACAACCTTTAATCAACAGGGGGAACTACTGAGCGTTTGAAGCCTCAAGAAATGAACTTTGTTCTAACAGTTCACTGGGAAGCTTCAGTGCGTCATAAAGTTTAATTTGGTCATCACTAGAATAAAACCAAGACAAAAACGGATTGCTGTTATCTCAAAAAGCTATCTACAATTAGGTAATGCTAATTGTTTGTAATTTTTTCCATAGAACCCTGTCATGAATCAGTGTAGCGGTGAATCTAAAATGCAGGTGAAAGAACCAGGAAGCAGGTAAATCTAAGGAGTTTAGGAACTAAACAAATATACTAGTAGCTTAAAGTAATGAGGCAACATAACTGAAATTAAACACAAGACTTAACAAAAGCTAAGCAAAACCAACATTACACTGTTATGGGTGATTACTGAGTAAAGACAGGTGTGCTGATTACAGGTGAGTCACAGGTGTGTGGAGCTGAACAAGAAGAAAAACTGAGGAGAGCAAAGGTTGAGATGAGAAAACATGACCAAAAACAATTCTAGATCCCATGAAACTAATACCAGACAAGAGCACACTCAAAATACAAAAACCCCTGACACCTTGATAGAACCCCACTTCAAACGATCCAAACTATCCCTTTTTTTCATATACGCCACCATCAACTTGCAAAGACAAAATATGAGCACTTCATAGAAAATCAATGAACTTGTGACTGAAGGTCAGCTAAACGTGTCCTTTTAGTCGTGAGCAAGGAGCTGATCTGGAGCGCCTTCAGTTCAGGTTCAAGATACATTAAATCCTCACCATCAAGGGGCCAAACAGACCTTTTGGAACCACAACCATGCAACTTTTTACCTTTCGTCTTACGTGGAAGCTTCACCTTAGCTTTGCAAAGTACAAAAAGTAGTGATGTGCTCAGGAAAAAATAAAAATAAATAAAAACTTCAGATTATTATTAATTTTTTTTAGTTAGTAAAAGGTGCAACTTAAGCAGAAAAGTACCTTTTTCTAATAAACTTGCCCTTACCTGTGGCTTGATTTGTGCTTAATGAGTAATTTATTATTGCTAAGAATATTAATTGCAAATTATAAGATGTAATTAAAAGGACAACAAAAACTGATTAAAAATCTATTTAAAAATCACAGTTTATGAACTCCAAAGGACAATAAAAAAAATATACTTTTTAATGCAAAATCTACAGTATTTTTGTTTTTTTCAGCAAGAAAACAAAATAAGTTAGTACAACATTTCACAGGGATTCAATTAAACAAAATATTTCAAGGTAATTTGATTGAAATGTTTTGTTGTTGTTTCATTTATTAACCTTAACCCTTTCCTCTGTGAATTGCTACCTTATCATGGTGGAGGAGTTTGTGTTCCTGAATGATCCTGGGAGCTACACTGTCAGGGACAATTGCCCCCAGTAGGGTATCCCAAGTCAGACTGGTCCTAGGTGACAAGCCAGACAAAAAGCAGTTAAAAAATACTTACAAGAACAGCAAGAGAAGTTCGGTTATCTGGGAGGGACTCGGAGTAGAGCTGCTGCTCCTCCACATCAAGAGGAGCCAGTTGACGTGATTCAGGCATCTGGTAAGGATGCCCCCTGGATGCCTCCCTAGGGAGGTGCTCTGGGCATGTCCAACTGGGAGGACACCCTGGGGAAGACCCAGGACACGCTGGAGAGACTATGTTTCTCAGTTGGCCAGGGAACACTTTGGAATCCTCCTGGAAAACCTGGAAGACTTGGCTATGGAAATAGATATCTGGGCCTCCCTGCTCAAGCTGCTGCCCCCCCCCCCCCGACCCGACTCTAGAACAAGCGGTAGATAATGGATGGATGGAACCTTCAGCAACATTTAAAGTTCACCATTCGTTTCCTTGGTTCTCCTCTTCCTGTGCAGTGACTGTCTGTTGTGCTTGTTATGATACTGTTTGTCTATCACCAAATGCACAGTCACAGAATATGATTTATCATTAACCAGCACCAGGCTGTTGTTCAAATTGCGTTGAGTCCGAATTAAACCTTCAGTATTAAAAACCACTTGAATATTAATGGAAGCATTTAAATGGAATCACATTTATTTCCTTCCTGGGTCAAGTGCAAAAAAAAAAAAAAAACATTGCAGGAAAGGCCATTATTCAAATGAGAGTGCACAGACCTTAATAGAAATCAGCCCAGCTATTAACTTCTGTTTTAAAAAGGCCCAATAATTTGGTTTCCAGCATTTGCAGACATGATTGACTGCGCAGCTGCTGTCTATTGTGGTGCATGTAAATGTGATCCCACACATATTTCCACAAAAAGCCTCAATCAAGACCTTAAAAGGTTCCAAATAAAGATAAATTAGGGTTACAGTGTTGCCTTAATCCGAACTAATGCCAGCTAAAACCACAATGAGTGCCAGAAAGTGGTTTCATCAACCACTGTTTGCACCTTTCTGTACGAGAATGACAATATGAAGCAAAGTTTCACCCCTGAACCTACAGTTATAGAAGTGATTTTTGTCGTCTGAATGGTCCTTAATGGAAAGACAAAAGATTTTTACAGGTTTGGAGGGCTTTTCAAAATGTTTAAATCACCACTTTATGAAGCTGAAAAATCTGTTTTAAGAGAAGCCAGGAAATGTTTTAAAAAAAAAAGAATATTTACATTTTTGAGCCAATTAATGTACGTCAATTCAATTCGATTTTAATTCCCTTTATTTATATAGTACCAATTCATGACAGAAGTCATCTCAGGGCTCTAAACAAAGGAGAGAAAAAAAGTCCAAGAGGACAAGAAAGAGACACAGATAAATACAGAAGGGTTGATCCAGGTGTAGTTTGGAAAGAAAAATAAAGCCTGGCAGCCATAATTACATGTTTGAACCTGGAGCATAGAGAGTGAAGACAGCAGAGTGAGGAAATGTGGTCAGTTTGTCCTCTAGCCGCCTCAGCCTATAGCAGCAGAACTAAGGGATAGATCGGAAAACCCGGATTTAACCCGGATTTATAGGAAGTTGGGTCCACAAGAGAGGAGCCTGAGAACTGAAAGCTCTGCCTCCTGTTCTACTTTTACAAACTCTAGGAACCACAAGTAAACCTGCAATCTGAGAGTGAAGTGCTCTGTTAGGAAATATCACATATTGCCAATTTGTTAGGACCCCTTGACTTTGCAAACTTTATTAAAAGGTGCTTTTTAAAACAATCCAGTCTAGGATTTTATTCCTAACCCTAACCAAGTGGCATATCACCTGCCGCCTTGGTGGCTGGAGATAAAAAAAAAAAAAAAATCATACAGGAATGGAATTGGCAAAACTCCTACATCTGTTTGTCTCGCTACCCTTCTAAAGCGCCACATGCTGACTTATTGTGTTATAATCACAGAAACATTTGGTCACACCCTGTCCCAGCTGGTTCGTCACAGCAATAAGGCTAAAATCAAATTTGTTTATGTTCCAGCATTGCAGATATTAAACGGTCACGTTGAGGGAAATGTTAAAACTATCTTTATTACTGAGAGATTATTGCTTATTAGTGTGTGTGTGCAGCATAATTAAAATCCCTTTTTCTTAATTTAGTCCAAATTCTTGTTGTAGTCAGTCATTTTTCATATGTTTGGGAGGATTTTATGTTTGCAATAAAAAGGGGGGAAAAAACAAGAATAGCTTCATTAGTGGGAATATGTTTTAAAGGACAACGCAGATCATCCAATATGACAATACAAAGATAACCGACTGAGTTAGTGACGAACCTCAGAGCTCCATGACAGACTGTGTCAAGAGAACAAAGGTGTTATGAAGGCAAAGAATGACAGAACTTGACTCTGAAAAAGAAAAATCACTGTTTAAGTATTTTTCTTTTTTTAACTAACTGCTGGGTTTTTATGCTCAGACATTTTAAATCCAGGTTTTTCTAAAGAAAATAAACAAACAAAAAAACAATTAAAGCAATATATGGACAAGTAGTTAATTTTTTCTTCATTTCTGCCTTCAACTGGTAGGCAGGTTGTATTACATGGTGTCATTTTAATCAAAATCTTACATTAGGCTACAGGATGGAAGCTACAGTTCGCCTTTGTGTGTATTTCTTTAAAAGAAGATTCAGTGTGCTACTTTTCTTTTTAGCCTCATGTGTTTCACATTTGAAGAACATGGCCTCAACTGGAGGTTGGTTGAAGGGGGAATAAAATCCTAGTTTAGACAGCAGGAAAAGCAATAATAAAACTCAATTTTTTTTTTACCTTTATCTGAATGAAAGACATGTAAACATGACCTTCTGGCTGAGACTCATGAAAATGGTGGAGAAGCTCGCACTCAGATTCTTTCTGAGTGCTGACATGTTGTTTTAACACATTATGTGGCTCCGTCATGTAATATGGTGTTAAGAGGGGTGTTAAAGGGTCACACATCACATGGAACCAAAACATACTGTATAAAGGTCATCTATCTATCTATCTATCTATCTATCTATCTATCTATCTATCTATCTATCTATCTATCTATCTATCTATCTAT
>JAOXNZ010000199.1:13656654-13668876 GCA_028566095.1 Kryptolebias brasiliensis
GGGGTAAATGATGGAAGTTGTTGTATGTATCCATTCCTATTTTTCCCTGGCTGTCAGAAATTGCATTTTGAGCGAGAGCCGCGCTCCTCTCATCAACAGTCATAATTTACTTGTCAAAGCAGGGGGTCCTCTCAGCATGGAGGCTGGGCCCCCTGGGGTTATAATTGCGGGACGGTTTTCTCCTGAAATGCCTCAAGTCAAAGAAGAAGCGCAGCTCTGCTGGTCGAGGCTTTGTGTGGTTCACTTTTTTCTCCCTTAAAGTAACCATTACTCAGACAACTGTAAAACGCTGTTGAAACATGTTTGACTGGCTTCATTATACTTTCACCATCATCATTTTTACCATCTGTGACTTTCAGCTGTGATACATTTGGCTCACAGGAAGTGGACTCCATGTTGGCACAATGTCGCCATCTAGTGGAAGAAAAACACACGACATCGTCATGGTTTCAGGTCAAGTGAGGTTTTCCGGATTCATTGCAGATTTACAGCTTATAACTGGATTAAAAAAAAATGCAATAAATGAATTATAGGCCTTCGTGAATCATTCACTAAGCAAGCTGTTGATTATGTGTATTTAAGTGCAGTTTTGAGTCAATTTGAATTTTACCAAAGGGCAAATCTTCTTTCACTACATTTATTTAGCACTTCACAGATTAAGATTTCTCATAGATAAAAAAGAAGATGCATTGTGTTTCTGAGAGGCAATTTATTGCTCGATGTTACAATGAAAGATTTTAGGTGGCACTTTATTTGAGACCAGTTTCTTTCTTGTTTAGACTACAAGAATCTCCAGATTTGTGTTTCAAAGAATATCTTTACAAAAACAAATAAAAAGCAGTTTTTACATGCTTAAATAATTTAGTCTCAGCTACTGTTTAGAGCAACAATGTCCTCCATCTTCTCAAACAGTCCTTCGATCGTGGCGTTGTCTTCTTTGCTCCTGAGCACGTGATACCTGCCCCCACATCTCTCCACGAGCCCCATCAATTCCCCGTTCCTCAGGATGTGCTGCTCGGCGCTCTCGCCTAAAGTTTCCCCCCACGTGAAGAGCACCAGCGTGCGTCTCCAGACGTCCTCCCCGAGCAAGCCCACGTGCTCCTCCGCGGCCCGTCTGTACTTCTGCGTGCAGGTCAGGAAGGCGGGGACAAGCAGCAGGACGACATGAGCGCCCCGATGGAACCAGGACGCACCGTCCAGGATGCCCTTCTTCTGCTGCGATGCGTTTGTTGGATCGGGTCCGTCTCGCCACCTCAGTCCAAGCGGTTCTGCGACGTCGAGACGTCTCCCAGCTATTTGACCTCTCCAAGACCTGAAGCTGGATCCGTCGGTTTTGGACGCTTCTGCGCCCAAGATGGTGACTCCAGCTGGGGAGCGAGAAGACCAGGTCTCTCCTAATATCATCACCCTCAAATCCGACCCAGAGTCTTTGTTGTTTGATGTTTCAGGCCTCTGAGATATCAATCTTGTGTTGCTGATTGTTGCTCTTTCTCTCATCTCAAGGTTTCCTTCAGCCTGGTTAGTTTCTTTAAGTGTTTTGAGGTGACAGTTTACACTCTCTGTAGCTGATAAACCCATTTTCATCCCTTGATTCTCACTGACCTCTCCGTAAATCAAAGGCCCGTTATCTTCTGAGTTCTGCGCTGCAGCCGGCTGATAGAATAACTCCTCGTGGTCCAGCTTATCACAACCCGCAGGTCTTTGCGCCCTTTTGTCCAAGTCTTCCTCCCGTTTTTTAAGATTCTGCTCCCACTTGTTCAGTTTTTTGAGCGACTCCTTGAGTTTGTTCTCCCTGGTGTGCAGCTCCTCCTTCAGCAAGGCCATCTCTCGGCGCATCTCGTCTAACTCCTGCGTCGTGCAGCTGACGTGCTCGTTGTGCATCAGGAGCTCTGACTTCAAGCTGAGCAGCTCCTGCTCTTCGTTTTTCAAGTAGCACTCTCTGTCCTTCAGCTCTTTGCCCTGATCCTTCAGTCCTCTGACCTTCTTCTGGAGATCCTGGCCATGAGAGCTCAGCTCCCTCTGTTTGCCCTCCAGAACTTGAAATATGGCATCAAGCTCCTTTTCCTTTTTCTCAATATTCTGCTCTCTAAAGTTCAAATCTTCCTTGAGTTTATCTTTTTGCTCTTGCTCTTTTTGTCTTATCTCTAGATTCGATTGTAGCTTTTGAAGCTCTTGCTCTTTACTCTCCAGCTTTACCTCAGTTTCAATAAGGTCTTTCTCTTTTGCAACGAGGTCGTTTCTTTTTTTGCTCAGCTCTTCTTCCTTTCTGCTCAGAATGTGGTCCTTTTCTTTGGCTATCTTTTCTTTTTCTAAGAATTCCTCATCATTCTTGTTTTGTTTCTCCATCAGTTGTTTTGTAAAATGCTCTTTAAGCTCGTCCACCTGAGCTGTGCTAATTTCTTCCATAACTTTAAGCCTTTCCACCTCTGCTTGCAGTTCATTATTGGCCTCTTTTAAAGTTCTTAACTCCACATTTTTCTCTTGAACAACAGCGTTTATGGTCTTTAATTTCTCTTCCAGTTGCTTTAGATGTTCGCTAACTTCTTCCTGGCTCTCCTTCCTCAGCTCCTCAAACCTGATTCTGAAATTGTCTGCCTCTTTCTTCATCTTTTCGTTTTGTTCCTGCAGTTCCTCCACTGTCTTTTGGCTTTCCTCGTATTTCTCTGTTGCAGCTCGACTTTCTTCTTCCAAGCGGCTTATATGGCTGTCTTTGTCTTCAACGATCTCATTTCTAACTTCGATTTCTTTTTCGTACTTCTGAATCATGCTCGTCATTTCCTTTTCCATTTTCTTGGTGAGCTCTTTCAGCTCAGACTTGGTTTGCTCGATGGTCAGCCTCAGCTGGATGAGCTCTCTCTCGTTTTCGTTGTCCTTTTGCTGCAAACCTTCTAGCTCTTCTTCTTTCTCTTGAAGTTTTTGCATTGTTTCTGCTCTGATCTTTGTCTCTTGCTCTGCGTACCTTTGCTGTTCCTTCTCATTGCTTTCTTTCAGCTCTTCAATGTCTTTTAAGTAGTTTGCACACAGCCTTTTTGCCTCATCAACCTCGCTTTCTCTCTGTGCAAGAAGACTTTGTGCTTCTCCTATTTCTTTTGTTTTCCTATCTATGGTTTCTATCAGCTTGTTCAGCTCATGCGCTTCTTTCTCTTTTTTCCTCAGCTCTTCCTTCCATCTTGTCTCTCTGTAGTCGGCCTGCTGTTTAATGCTTTCAATCTCCATTTCTTTTTCTTTCAGTTCTTTCTCCATGTGGTTTAAAAGCTGTCGTCTCATCTCCTCCATCTTTCTCTCCGTGTCCTGCAGTCGCTGCTCGGCCTCTTTCTTTTGGTTCAGAATAATCATCCCTCGCTCTTCTTCTTTCCTCTGCAGGCTCTCGTCGACATCCTTCAGCTGATGTTTTAACATTTCTATCGTCCTGCTCTTTTCTTCTAGCATTTGCTGCATCTGCCTCCTGTGGTCAAAGTCGACTCGTTCTTTTTCCTCTCTCGTCTGCAACAGCTGCTGCTCAGCTTCTTTCAGTTTTTCTTTCAATGCTTTAGTTTTGAGCTCTTCTTCCTCCAGTCTTTGCTCGGTTTCTTTTTTGTGACCCAGGTAAAAAAGTTCTTCCTCTTCCTTTTCTTGTAGCTCTTCCTTCATTTCCTTAATGTTTAATTTCATGTCCTCGATTTCTCTTTCTCCTTTTCTCACTTTTTGCTCCATTGCTCTGATCTCATTCAACAGGTAGTTTTCTTTTTCCTTCATTTCTTTGAAATTCGCCGTCATCTCTTCGATCTCTTTCTCTTTCTGCTCCATCTCTTTCTCATGTCCTTCTTTCTCTCTTTTCCTGTTTTCAGTTTCACTCTCAAGCTGACATTTTAATTCCTCTGTCACCTTATCTTTCCGTTGCAGCTCTTGCGACATGTTTGTCTGCTCCAGCCTAATTTCTTCTATTTCTACAGAGAGTTTTTGTTTTAGGTCTCTTATCTGTTTTTGTCTTTCCTGCTGTTGTTTCTCTGTTTCTCTGATCAGCTGTTGTTTCAGATCCTCGTTTTCTTTTTGTCTTTTTTGCTCCAAGATGTTTAGTTTCTCCGTGTATTCGTGTTTGACCTTTTCAACGTCCTCCTCTTTTTGTTTTACTGTTTTATCAACTTCCTTCTGGTGATCAGCTTTTAGTGCCTCCATCAGTTTTGTCATTTCATCCGTTTTTGTTGCCATCTCTTCCTGATGCTTCAGCTTTAAGGCCTCCAATACTTTTTCTTTCTCTTGGTTCTGTTGTTTCATGTCTTTTTGGTAGTTTAGTTGAGTTGTTTCTTTGTCGTTTTCGCTTTCCAGCATTTTAGCTTCTATTTGAGCAAGATACAGCAGTTTTAATTCTTCGGCTTCTCTGTTTTTGGCTTGCATCTGTTCAGTGTTTTTTCTTGCAAACTCCTCTTTTAATTCCTCAATTTGTTTTTGTTGTTCTCGCTGCATGTTCTTTATTTCTTCGACATGCTGCTGTTTGATCTGTTGTAAATCCTCAGCCTTTTCCTTTAACATCTTCTCAGCTTCTTCTTGTTTCTGAACTTTCATCGTCTCTGTAATTTTTTCCATCTCAGATATTTTTCTGGCCATCTCCTCCCGGTGCTTCCGTTTTAAGGCCTCCACTATGTTTTCTTTCTCTTGTTTTTGCTGTTCCATGACTTTCTTGTGCTTAAGTTGAATTGTTTCTTTGTCTTTTACATTTTCCAGCATTTTAGCTTCCATTTGAGTTGAAAACGTCTGTTTCAGTTCTTCCATTTCTCTGTTTTTTGTTTGTATTTGTTCCTTGATTTCTCTTGCAAATTGTTCTTTTAATTCAGTGACCTGTTTTTGTTGTTCTTGCTTCATTTTCTTTACTTTTTCGTCATGCTTTTGCTTGATTTCTTTTTTATGGTCAACCTTTTCTTTTAACATCTTCTCAGCTTCTTCTTGTTGAACTTTCATTGTCTCCACAATTTTTTCCATCTCAGATATTTTTCTGACCATCTCTTTTTGATGCTGCAGTTTTATGTCTTTTATCTCGGTTTCTTTCTCTTGAATTTTTCTTTCCATTTCAGTTTTATGTTGTAATTTCAGCTCGTCCAGTTTGTTCTCCATGTTTTTTTCCAGTTGTTTAATGTTTTCAAGAGCTGTCTGTTTTTCCTCTGCAGCTTTCTTACTCAGTCCTTCCAGCTGTTTTTCTTTTTCAAGCAGCATTATTTCCATCTCTTTTTTCAGTTTTCCCTCCCTCTCCTCCACCTCCTTATTTTTTTCTTGCTCTTTTCCAACAAGGATGTCTTCATAGTGTATTTTAGTTAGTTTCATGTCTATATTTAAAGATTCAAGCTTTTCAATCCACCCTTCTCTCTCTTTCTTGAGCATCTCTATAGTTTCTTCCTTTTTCTCAAGTTCTTTCTTCCATTCTTGTTTTTGTGCCCTTATGACATCCTCCCTTTGTTTCTTTTCTTGTTCGGCTTCCACGCAGGAATGTTCCAGATCCAGAAGCTTCAGCTGCTGCTCTTCGGTTCTTTCTTGCAGCTCCTCGAGCTCCCTCTCCCTCCGCTCCAGTTCCAGCTCCACCTCATACTTTTCTTGTTGGCTTTGGTTTAGTGTGATGTGGATCCTGGAATTTTCCAGACTTAAATCCTGAATCTCCCTCTCTCTGTCTTCTGTCAGCCATCTTATCCTCTCCTCCAGCTCACCCATATCATTCCTCATTTCACCCACCCTCCTGTCCTCATCCTCCTCTTCTTCTCTTTGGATGTCAGCTTTCCCTGGTGATTTCACCTTCTTCTTTCTATCGAAGAACCATCTGATGCTCTTCATCTCCCTCTCTCTCATTTTCTTCAACTCCCCCTCCTGACGAAGCATCTTATCGCCGATCTCCTTCAGCCGCTGGTTGAACTTTTCATTCCTTTGTTGGCTTAAATCCCTGACTTCTAGAACCAGACTAGAGAAGGCTTCACATCTGTTTGTTGCTGCCATCTTTTCAACTTTCTCCAAGAGCTCAGTCACCTTTGTGGAGCCTTCGCCTCCCCTTCCTCCCCCATCTCTGCTGCCGATCACATGGTACCTCCCCCTGCATTTCTCCAGCAGCCCCTGCAGGTCCCTGCCTCCGCTCTGGATGTGCTGCTTGAAGTCCACCCCCTCTCGAAGCTGATCCCCGTGGGTGAACAGTAAGATGGTGTGCCTCCAGACGCCCTCTCCCAGAAGTTCCAGATGTTCCCTCACAAGTCCCGCCTTCACCAGAATGTCCACCCTTAAAGTTAGCAGGAGAGCATGAGGCCCAGGCGGACACAACGCCACGCTACTCATGATCTCCCTTTTGACTCTCTCTGGCGTGGCTCCAGCCACTCCTGCCTCCCAGCCCGGTGTGTCCACCACAGTCACCAGTCTCATGGCCACCTCTGCCTGCTGACGAATGCACTCCTCTGTTACTTCTCCTGAGCTGAAGAAGCCTGTCTTTCCAAGGATAGCGTTCCCAGCAGAACTCTTTCCACTTTCCCGTTCACCCAGGAGAACCAGTCTGACTTCTGGAAACCGTCGAGAAGCCTTGGAGAACGACTGGTGTGCGTCGAGCTCAGAACTTTGAGGTCCGTCACCTGAAGGGGTAGAAGCAAACAAAATGCTTCAATCAGTGCGTTTTTATGCCATCAAAGTAGTGATAACAAAGTTACAATGACTGATTTTTATAATATAGACTCTATGATCTCTACAGAGTTCATGCCTGGCAGCTTGTAGGCTCTTTCCTCCAAATCAGTTTTAATCCAGCCCACACTACCGTGTCAGACTGACACCAACAGATAACTAATCTCAAAACTTCTGGAAGAAAACTCCATTTAAAAGTCCATTTAATCTTGGAAGGTATTCATCACTTGTATCCTTTTTTTCACATCTGGTATCACTTTTGTCAAAAAGTGACTGAACTTTTCTCCGCCACCTCCAACCAGAATCCTCAAGGTGACAACAATCAGTCAGTTCTGTGTTGAACTTATCTCCTATTAACTGTCAAACCATTTCCCCTACCATTATACCCTTATTCAGTTGTTGAACCATGCTTTGTACATCTTTATCAGGTGCGAGGTAAATGGACCCAGAGCGTAGACACATCTTCAAACTTAAACTGATTTATTATAACAATAACAAAAGGCTGACATGGCAGCAAAGCAAAAGAAACAGAATACTTAGAACCATGAGGAGACACAAGGAACATAACCAGACTGTGGTGCAGAAACCATGAGCAAACAAACAGAAAACAGAAAGCAAACAGCAATGAACCAGCAGAGAGAAAATGACCAGAGACTGAATATAAAGAACTGTAGGTGAGTGTAAGATGAGCTACAGCTGGGAGATGATGGGGAAAAGGTGAAGTGGGCGTGGCAGACTAAGCAGAAAACTACTGAGCTGAGGGCAGGTGAATAGTGACACAGGGAACACAAGGAACAAGACAATACAAGAATAAATATTAACATGAAAACGTAAGGAACTTACTTAACACAAGGATCACAGGAAAAATCAAATAAAGAACAAGAAAACAACTCAAAATACCCAAATCCTGACAATCTTAGGCACATACATGACTACATTCAGAGGCTTGTGAAGCAGATTGCTTAAAAAGCTTACTCTAAACCCTGGTCAAATTAAAAACTAGAGTCCATGATCTCTTTTGTAAAGTTATTGAAAATATTGTTTTCAAAGAGGACTCACACCTTCTCTCACAAAACAACCTTAATGTTCTTAATCTGTTTGGTTTTAGAGGAGGCCACTTTACTGGGAAATTTCTACTCTTTGTGACAGAAGCCCCAAAGACAGCCAGAGCAACAGTAGTCTTTATTTCTTATCTTACTTGACCTATCTGCAGATTTTGACACTTGCATGGCTTCTTTCACTGCTATTCAGATGACACCCTACTCTGCCTTTCATGTTAGGGAGTTAACCCTAAAGTCTGTGCTTGTCTGACCTAATCAAGAAAGGAATACCATCGCCCCACTGACATTTTTTCTAAAACTGATCTGTTTGGTGATTCCAACCAAACAATCCATCTAAGAAAACACCTACATCAAAATTTAAATAAAAAAAACCACATAACGCAGGTGTCATAATTGATAACCATTTGTCTCCTTCTGCAATGTTGTGGCTGCTGTTGAGTCATGTTGCCTTGTTTTTTACAACACATAAGAAATGTTTAAAATCTCATATATATATATATATACATGTAATTTATTATAAAAATATGGCATTGTACAAAGATATAGGCTAAATAAAATGCTGCCATCACAGTTTTAAGGCTTTTATTGTGAAACTGCTGAGTTTCTCCTGTGTGGATAAACAGCTGCAACACATTCTTAAGTATTGATTTCACTAGAGAAACACTCCTACCAGGAGGTTTGTGGGGGATTCAAGAGCCAGATCCAATAAACGCATATTACACAGTTTGAAAGTAGTTTTCTGCTACAGCAGTCATTTTTACCTATGCTGGTGCTAGCTATTCCTACAATTTTAGCTCTGTTTTTGTCTCCACCCACAACTGAGTTGAAATATTTGTGTGCTTGGGGTCAGGGAACTCATTACTGTAGTTGATATGGATGCACTGGTTGAGCATTCAGCATAGGGTTTTGGCATGATGGATTCAGGATGAAGACACTACCCCTTAGGGCCATGACTAAATTAGAGCTAGGACTTTATTTATTTAATCCTTTAGTTGCAATTGACGCTGACAGATATTACTATCACTCACTCATTACTATCTAATAATATGAAATTGTTGTTTACAAAAAGTTACAGTTGTCCAAATGAAAAAAGAAATTCAAATCTCCCTCTGGCCTGGTGATGAGGATAAAGTGTCTCTTATCTCTAAATTCAAGTGCCATTCAGTTTAGTCTTGTAGCTGTGTAGCTGATTGATTGAAAATGTTTTTTCAGGTGGAAATAAAAAAAAACAAGTAAAGCTTAAAAGTCTAATGATTTAGAAAACCTCAACAACCTACAAACTAAACATACAAACTAAAATACCAAGGTTTTCAAATGTCTGAAGTGTCATTCATTTCATTCAGTTATAAAATGCTGATTAAATGGTGTGCTTTCCACTGCGGTAGCCTTCTCTATATTTTCTGAGCCTTATTATGAAAATCAAATGTTTTCATGCACTTGAAGCCACTTGTGAAGTTGGAGTATATAAATTAAAGAATGTGAAGGACTCACTCATGAGAGCAGCTTTGATGTTTCCTCTCTGCATCTGGGCCTCCATCTGCCTTTGTTTCTTTCTCCTCTCCCTGGCTCTCCTCTTTCCTTCTGCCTCCAGACCTGACAGAACAGTATGATCCAACTCGAGATGGCTCTTTCCGTTCTTCTTCCTGTCCACCATCGCCTCCAGCTTCCTTATCAGCTCTCTGACTTGTGTCTCGTCTCCTTTGTTGTGGTTATTCACAACATGGTATCTGTTAGCACACTTCTGGAGGAGCCTTTGGAGTGCCAAGCCACTCGTCAGGATTCGCTGCTCCATGGTCACCAGGCCCAGTTCGTCCCCCTTGGTGAAAAGCACCAAGGTATGTTCCCACACATCTTTCCCCAGCGGCTCCAGGTGTTCCTCTATCTCCTTGATGTAGTTATTTGTGACAGAAGCACAGGACCGTACAACCAGCAGCACAGCGTGAGGCCCAGGAGGACAGAGGGACACGCTCCGTAAGGTTTCTCTCCTCACCCAATTGGGGGTCCTGTTCAGTGGGTAGTACCACTCCCATCCAGGTGTGTCCACAACCGTGACTTTTCTCCCAGCAACGTCAGCTCGCCTTTTCACACACTCCTCTGTGGGTTTACCGCTCTCAAACCCACCAACAGCTCCCAGGATGGTGTTCCCAGCAGCGCTCTTGCCAGTTCCTTTTCTTCCCAGAAGGACCAGTCTAAGTTCTGGAACCACAGGCAGGATCCCTAGGGAGGCAGACAAGTGTTGGAAGTTCATGGCGGCCTGCAGACTCTCATCTGTGAAGAAAGGGAGAAGTACTTCCTCAGTGCATCGTACTGGATAAGCTGAATGACACAAAGCAAAGAAATACAACAATTGTCAGATATCTAGTCTCTAAATTACACTTAAAATTCTCCTTTTTGTTATTTTACACAACAACTACATAACAACACTGTTATTAAACCTTCTTTGTAAATAATATATTTAAATATTCTGCCATTAAACTCCAGGTTTAATAAAAAAATGTAACACTTAAACTGCTCTTAAAATAAAGTAGCTCTGAACGAGCCCAGATTGTAACAATTTACAGAAACAAAAGCAGCACTGAACTCACCACCGTTTGTGTCTGTGGCTACACTGCAGTTCTCATCTGTCAAGTCCATCACTTCTCTGTCCACGTTGTTTCTATTCTTCCTCTTCCTCTTTTTGGTTAGTACGTGTATTCTAAAGGAAGAGGTTTTGAAGAATCATTGTGACAAAACAGATACACTCTGGCAATTAAGTGATCCGAAACAAGGACTCGTGCTGCACACAGCGAACGCTTAAAGTTGCAGACTTGTTCTGTCACGTGACCCATGTGTGGTTTTTTAACAGGCTGTCATTCAACATGACAGGAAGTCAGGAGTTGGCACATTGAGGGTTTTAAGAAATGGTGCATGCTTGTAAAATATATAAATGCACAAATGCATGCAGAACACAGCTTGTGTGGATCTTCATTCATACACGCACATGATGCATGCACACTGAATATGTTTGCATGTAAAAAAAACAGACATGCATATATTAGTTCAAGAGCAGTTTAGTGTGTAAATGTCAAGACTTTGCCTTGTGGTGAATTTGTGAAATGCCTGTTTCCTGTGCCTACAAGCAAGTCAGAGAAATATAACTTAAAGCAGTAAGAATCTAAAAATACCCTTACATAGAAAAAGAAAAAATAAGGCAAACTCTGACAAAAGATTTAAACTAAATGTCATTGATTTAATACTACCATTATTCATGTAATTAAAAGGTTTTGTTTAAAATGAGGAAGTTTGTCTTGTCTCAATTTTAACAAAGGATCATAATATACTGTGTCCCTCATACAGTATTTTCCACTGTGACACCTAAAATACTAAACCTTTATTTGACATAATAATCTTCCAGTGATCACTTCCACTTGTTTATGTCACACATGCAAGTTACAGTCTATTGTGACCCTGAAAGCAGCAGCTGCCAATGGAATTTCACTGCAAAGAACATTTAGTGTGTATGCCACTTTTCATTTTACACCCCCACCCTTAGTATCAGCTGATGCCAAATAATAATTTTGCCTGTCTCCTTGCAGATATTCAGCTAAGATTCGGTGTGGTAGCAACTGAGCATCCTCTCCAATACATACTCTGAGCAGCACACATTGTACAACAACTTTGCCTAAAACTTCAGCATTAACCGTACAGATTTTAGTGAAACTCTCCAAAAGTAACCACTGGATTGTACATCTACAACTGATTCCCTTTTGGAGTCAGCCTGATTCAAGATGGCCATCGCAGCTAGTATTAGAGCAAAGCTAAATCAGGAAAGAAACACAAAAAAAAGGGAAAGATCAATTTCATTTTTATTTGTCTCCATAATCTAGAAAAAAAACATTTATTTTCTAACAATTGCTGTCTTGTGTGAGGGGCAGGACAAACCTCCCTCCTTGGCTGTATTTAACCTACATGGTACAACATGTTCCTGAGTGTTGTCCAACAAGTTCCATGAAAACACATATGCTCACATTAGATCATCTTCCTCGTGATCCAGCTCTTCCTTCAGCAGCGGTTAAGGAAGAAAAACAAACAAACTCTGTTTATGGGAAGGACTGAATCAGCTGTATGGCAACATTAACCTCAGCAGAGTTGTCCTCAGGTCTTTGAAGAGCTCTGTATGTGAATTATTACCATAATGATTTTTTTTGGTGATAACGTAGATTTTTGTGGCAATGAGTAACATTTATTTTTATTTTTGATTTAGACCTTTATTTATTCAGGCAAGTTTTGAGATTTAAAATTTCTCTCATTATTATGATTTCCTAAGGTTATGTATTCAGACACAACTTAATCTCAGAGCCCTGAAGAAATGGTGACAAATGGAAAATTGAAAGATTCAAATTTAAACTTGAGAACATCAGCTTGGGTTTCCCAGCCTTTAAAACAAGTTTAAAGCCACATTTTGGATTTTGAATTATGTCTCACCAGAAACACACTGCTTCCTTGTGTAACATCATGGGAAAGTCAAAAGAAATCAGCCAAGATATCAGGAAGAGAATTGTGG
>JAOXNZ010000199.1:13679384-13693325 GCA_028566095.1 Kryptolebias brasiliensis
ACAACTTGAAAATACCAGTATGTCATGTCATGCGATATCACATGAATTTTTTTTCATTATATTTTTCTGTAGCCAGTATCTAAAATAAAATAAAAGACAGCAAGACATCTCTTAATGATATTTTACAATGTGTGTGTTTCAGTCCTCCGCTGTCTGGGTATCCCTGCTCGAGTCGTCACCAACTACTACTCTGCTCATGACAATGATGGAAACCTAAAGACCGACATAATCCTGGATGACAACGGCAGAATTGATCGAAAACGCACCAAGGATTCTATCTGGTACCAAACTCTTCATTCAGAGCATCATTAAACTGAGACAGTTGCTCTGTTTCAACATATCGTTTTATTCTAATTGGCTTGCATTGACTAATAGAAGAACATTTTTTTGTTAACACAATAAAACATGTCAGCAATAAAAGGGCAACATTACATCTTTTCTAAACAATAAAGGATTTATGGTTCACAGAAAAGGAGTTTGTCATAAATTTTGTGATCAGTGACTTTTTAGTCATCAAATTTTTAGACACTTGAGTAACATTTAGGAAACTGTTATTTACTGTCCCCAAGAACAAATTTTAACTTGTGTTTTTGTAAGCTGTTTTTTAAAAAAATTCTAACTGACTTCAATATTTCTGCTTATTAACAGAGAGAACAAACATCAATAGTTTCTTATAAAAGGTGTTCATTCTCCTGTCGTTGTTGTTTGTTTTCATTTTGTTCATATTTAATCAGACTTTCTGGACACAATTAGGCTTGCTCAGAGGATTAATTGGGCACATCTTGTATGGAAAATATTCTGGCTGATTCTTTTATTTATTCATTTAATTTACTGTTTGAGTGCATGTGTGGAATACGTACTTAAATGCAGACATAGTCCTGTATGAGAAAAATGCAAGACTAAACTTTTTAAAGACATGACTATATTCCCTGTATCTTTACCTATATGAAACACTTGTTGTTGTCAGGAACTATCACTGCTGGAACGAGTGCTACATGTCCAGACCAGACCTCCCTCCAGGTTTTGGAGGCTGGCAGGTTGTAGATGCAACACCACAGGAAACTAGTGACGGTAATTAATAATATTATGAACTAATATACTTTGTAATGCAATGAGGCATGTTATGTGTTTTCATAAAAGTAAATAATTGTTGTTGTTCTTGTTACTTTGTCCTTAAAGGCATGTACCGATGTGGACCTGCATCAGTCCAGGCCATCAAGCATGGACAGATTTGCTATCCATTTGACGCAGCCTTTGTGTTTGCCGAAGTTAGTCCATAAAAAATATTGGAACTGTTTAAAACATTACTTTAAAAAGATTTTTTTTTCCATCACTTGTCATGCTTTGTGACTTGAAGCTAGATTTGCTGAGGTTAAATCTAGTTCAGTGAGTTTTGTTTTTTTTTCCTCTTTCCCCCTGCAGGTGAACAGCGATTGTGTGTTTTATTCTCGGAGGAATGATGGGACCATGCAGCCGGTCAAAGTGAACCGAACTCATATAGGTCGCATGGTTTTGACCAAAGCTGTGGGAGACGAGACTCGTCGCAACATCACTGATCAATACAAGTTTCCTGAAGGTCAGTGACCACATCGAACAGAAATCTGTGCTAAATGAAGCAGAAGAACTGTTTTTCCTGCTGCAGCTTCTGATTTATCCCAAACATCTGCCAAAGAAAACACAAGAGGAGCAGTTTTAAAATAATCAGCTTAAGTGATAGTATTCTAATTTAAATGCATGAATACATTAATCCTTGCACAAAATGGCTTATAACTGAATGAGTAAAAAGTAGAACATTAGGTAGAAACATTTTATTTTCTTGAGATAGATTATTTGATTCAACTAGCCTGTAAATCAGGTTTATTTATCTATTTTTGCAAAAATAGCAGGCAGTAAATAAAATCAGCAGAATAGATCAATGTTGGCCATTCTGACAGCAGCAAAGTACTATGCGCCTCTCGAGTCTGATTCCCAGAATAGGCAGTGTTTTTAGTGTGAGGGCCTTTGTCACTTTGCTCTGGACATGAGTCCTATTCTGATGTCATACTGACTTCTCTTTATCCAAAGTGAGCACTTTAGGCTTGAACACTTGGGTGAATTATTGTCTTTGGCAACAATTTAGCCTATTTAAAGCCAAAAGCAATGTTTCTACAAAGTGGGTCCTATTTGTCAATCCAACCCAGGGACCCCAGAGGAGCGAACAGTCCTGGAGAAAGCAGAGGAGTATGGCTGTAAAGGGGAGACGTCCAACCCTCCTCTGGCTGATGTGGACGTAGTCCTGCCGACCATGGAGATCAGTGTTGGCGATGATTTCGAGCTGAACCTGGAGTTCACCAACCGCAGTGACCAGCAGCGCACAGTGGAGGCCTATGTCAGCGGGAGTGTGGTGTATTACACCGGAGTCGCCAGCCACGAGTTCCTCTTCGAGACCCCCACTGTTACAATTCAGCCTAAACAAGGTAAGAAAGGGGCGCTTCAAGGAGGCATCCAAATATCTAACTTAAAGGCAGCAAAAAGAATTACTTTGTCACAAAAAAAAGTGATTATGAAATAGTTTTTTGTTTGTTTTACAGGTGTGAAGGAGTTGGTGATGGTTGAGTCAAGGGACTACATGGATCATCTGGTTGATCAGGCTAATCTTCACTTTATCGTTACTGGGAAGATCAAAGAAACCAGCCAGATCGTCACCGCAATGAAAATCGTCACCCTGCACAACCCAAAACTCATCGTTGAGGTCTGATTTTTTGTTTCTTTTTTTTCCTGTTCATCCAAAATCATTCTGACTAAATTGTTAGCTAGTTTCTATCTTATAATTAGGCTGAGTCCTATTTCACCCCTACATTTTCTGCATTTACAGTGATGATGTAGAGGAATGACAAAGCGGTAGTGGGGCTGTCAGGGCCTTTAAATTAAGATTTGTCAGGGATTAGAGTCGCCTCAAACAAAGCAGTATGAATTTTGATATTTAAACAATCTCACAAGTGTATTTTTTATGTTAAAAATATTTCATTGTCAGACCAACCATTTTAATATATAGTTTGTCTTTTTTACAAACATAAGTAATATTGTTTGCCAAAGTCTGTTGAAGGTTGGATGACAAGTTACATGACCTACAGTATATATGGGCACAATGATACAGCATCTGTTTATGGAAAAGAAATCAGCCACAACTGATATAGTATCAGGTTTTTGAAGGGGTGTCTTATTTTATTTTAACCTCATGGGACTTCAAAATAATGGTCTAGGGGTAGGGGTAACCCTATAAAAAGAGATTTGGTTTTAAAAAAAGATAATGTTTCTATATGTTATGTTTTGTAAGGCTGGTTCTTTGTTCTGTGTGCACTGCAGGTGTCTGGCAGCAACAAAGTGAGTGAGGAGATGATTGCAACTGTGCACTTTACAAACCCCTTCACTCATAATCTTGAGAATGTCTACATTCGTATGGAAGGACCGGGGGTCATGCTGCCCGTAAACAAATATTACAGGTGAGTTTGACTCAGAATAAATAGATGACTCTTTAAAAAAAAACAGGTACTTACAGGGTACATAGCGAGTACTCACTGTGAGTACCAGGTATGAAACCCAGTAAGTACCGTCCTGATAAAAAACCAATCAGCTTTCACAGATTTTAAACTTATAAACATTTATGTTTGATTAAAACTGATGTTAAAAGTTTGTTTGTAACTGATTTAAAGCCACTCAAAAGTCATTGTGTTATAAACGTTTCCTTTTAAAACATTGTGTTACCAGGTCATTGTGTGTCGGTTGAATAACACAATAACTACAATATTAGACTGAAGAGATTTAATCAGTGAATTATTTTTATTTTATGCAATTATACAGATTGCAGATGTATCGTAACATCTGCAAATACAAAAAAAAGTAAATAAAAGGAAGCAAAATAGACAAGTAACACCATCTTCCTGCTGGTTTATGACCCCCTATGGTCTCTACATGACTTAAAACACCTGATCACGGAAAATTTGAAAAATCTCTCTGAGCTGTGAAGGTTTTCATGATGCTGCTGCACACCAAATTGTTTTTTACTGGCTTTGTGCGACGTCTCCGATAGGTTCTCCTGCTCCCTCACTAAGTGCTATACCTCAGCAACACGTTCCTTTGACGATACAACCCCATATATCCACAATCACACTGCACCCTGACCCACACCTAGATACAACTTTCTTAGACCGTGTCAGGATGCAGCTACTTGCTAGAAGATCAGTGTCATGGTATCACAATGCTTGAAGTGGGTAAAGAAAATGGATGGATCTCGCTATGGACATTTTGTGTACGCTCAAAACTCTCTGTGCTCTTCCATTTGTAATGGGGAGCCCACAGTGTTTTTAATTTCACTTTTCGGGTTTGTTGCCTAGACTCAAAGACCATCCACATTTTGGCTGATGTTTTACATCATAGTGGGGTCATCATCCAGTGTGAGAGGGACCTTGGACAAAACTATCAAACTAGCTCATTGGTTTCGTGAGTTTAAAATGTGTGGAAATATAAAACATTTTCTAAATATGAAATTCTTGATGTTAAAAACTTTCAAGCCTGACTGGTTGCTATGACAGAAAGTTATTTCATACATTTAAGACAGCTATAGACGTCCTGTCTAGGGATATAAAGCACACATGTAAAACATTAATGATTTGTGATCATTTATACATGAGTTTCTTCAGTATGAGTATGAGTCTGTTTGCTTTTTAAAATGTTCTATTGTATGAATGTAAAATACGCTCTCTAAGTAATCTACTTTGACTAAATTGAAGGTCCATAAATGAATCTAACTGCAAACCAATGAGTTCTGCATTAGTTGGGGGGGGGGGGGGTATCATGTGTTTAGATTACATATTTATCTTTTTAAAAGCAGCCCAGTCTTATTGGTATCTGACTCAGAGCCTTCTGATTTCAGTCTGATCCCAGGAGGCTCCTCTCTGACCTGCACCGAGATGTTCAGGCCTCAGAGGGCCGGCAGAACCAGAGTGATCGCTACTCTGGACTGCCCTGGTCTGAGACAGGTCTGCGGCCAGGCGTCCATCAACGTCGAGGCCTGAGGATCATCGCATCACATCAACACTACTGACATCCAAAATCTTCGTGCTTCAGTTAGACTTCAGCTCAAAAAAACAAAAACAAAAACAAAACTATAAGAGCAATGAACTTCAGCATCTATACTAACATTTAGGATAGTTTGAATTTACCGTAAAGCTGAAGACAGAAAAAAAAACAGTTATTTCAGATTTCTCACTGAAAAATAGTCTCAAATAAATTCACTTCAAATAAATGAATTTACTTTTAAGAGAAAGGTGTTTCACAAACAAAACTACATAATTGATTAATTTGAATCTTGGGGATTTTTGTTTAGTTTTAAAACTCTAGGTTTTGGTCCATTTTGAAAAAGAATCACACACTCAGATCTGACATCTTTAAAAGGTCATCACGCTCACATGTTGGCCAAAAATAGATACATGAATTCCCAGTTCAGCAGGCTTAAGTGTTTTTATTCCCCTGAAGTCTTTAGGTCCAATTTTCATCCAGTTTTTCATTCTTTTGAGTAATATTATGAAAAATATAATCTTTTTAGATACTAGGTGATGTTTACCAGTTTATTTTCTGTAGATTTGAGTGACAGGTTAAATATATCTCTTTTTCAAAATAAATTACTGGAAATATTGATTAATCCCAAAAAATGTAAAAGATTTTTATATTTAAATGTTTCCTAATAAATTCATTTTTGTCTTCCTTTCTTCTGTTTTTTTTTTTTTTTAAATGAATGGAAATATCAACTAAATAAAAGATTAACACCACAGCATTTTGTGACATGGTCTTTCCTGCATGTGAGCATTTGTGAAAGGGAGACAGTAAAAGTTCTTTTTGCAGAAGAGTCTCAGTCTGTAAACAGTTTTATTCAGGCTAATGTTAGCAAAGAACTTATTTCATAAGAAAATATACACGATAAGTGCAATGGAAGACAAACCTTAAGGTCTCTTACATAAACGTTTCTAAATTTTGATTGAAAAAAAACAAATTTTCCCCACACATTTACAAATTTATTTTAGATTTCTTAAATTTCCTGAAAGGTTCTGTGTTTTCTAGTTGTGTATTTTCATGCAGGAAATCCAAATGTATTACTTTGTTCTCACTTTTACTTGAAGGTGATGAGATAGTCTGGGTAAGCCTGGTCATCATGGAAAACAATATACATGTTGGGGCTGTTGGTTTTATCCACCACGCTGTCGTAACGGTTGTGGGGCTGTTGAGCATCTCGAGCCGGAGGCACCTTCATCCCACTTTTCCCCTGAGTGTAGATGCCGGTCAGGACTCGGGCTACGAACATCAGCTGAGAACCATCAGCAGCTGGGTTGGAGTAAGTGGGGTTGGCAGAGTAGTTGGCATTTACAGCAAAGTAGGTTCCTTCCCCATGTACTGTGGCTGAGAGTGATAAAACATAAAAATATATATCTTTAATCGTAGCATTTTCTTGTTTGCTCCTAAAATAATATTTCCTCACTTTTCTTACAGTTACCTTGCTGTTCATTAGGTGAAAAGCACAATGCGAATTAGAAAACAAAGGGTTGCAGACAGCATAGAAAAATCATTACCATTTTGCCCAGCGAAGCGCCTGTTGAACCCAGTTTTCATGATGGAGTCAGAGTTGTCCTGCGTCGTTCCATGGTACAGGAGCTTTTCACCTGCTCCACCTGACTGGACGTTCTTCTCAGACAGGTGCTTCTTCTGAGCCTCATAGGCACGACGTAGATAAATGGACTGCAAACGCTCAATCTAACAGGAAAAATTAGGACCAAAGAACCAGTGAGCTGACAAGCTGTCTGCATTAGCTTCTTTTGAAGTATAAAACATGCACTTGTTGTGATTAGTAAAAAGGTTAGAATTTAGACTAGATGTCAGTGTCATGGTTGTCTCAAAATTCCCACTCAGCAAATAAATTTAAAGTGAAATTGAGGAGAACAGAACATGCAACTGAAAATTGTTTTTGGTTTTCTAGAATTTAATTTGTTATTTTGTAAGGTAAAGGTAACTTATAGCTCGAAATAAAACCTAATACAGTACACTGTTTTGTCTTAAAATGTAAAAATAAGGAGCACAAAACATTTTCAGTTTCCTCAATAAAATGTGTCATCTACAAAAATGACTACAAGCAGGGGGCAAAATAACAAAAAGTCATGCTTAAAATTAGCATACTTCAATCTATTCTCAAATGCTTCTACATATGTTGAGGTAGAATATAAAAAATCAGAGTATGTGTTAACACAAAGCTATTTTCTATCAGACCTTTATTACAGTCTTGTTACAGGATCGTTTAAAGCCCTCCTTTACTGTCTGGTACTCTCGAGAGGAAGGCTGTAATGCAACCTTCATGGCCTCACCCATAGCCATGCTGTCCCAGTACAGAGGGAAACAGAAGTCTGAAAAAATATCAGAAAACAAAAAAAATTATTTCTCATGTTTCATTAGGTCGGGAAATCAAAAAGGTTTCAAACAGTACAAAGGATCCAGTAGGCTTGTTAATTTCAGTTTCATATCATAATTTACTGCAAAATGTGCAACTAGAACTGTGACATTAAATGGAATGAAGATTTACTGAAATCAAAAGAAATATAAACATGTATAAGCTAAGATGGAACAATGTCCGTGTCAGCCTAACTTGCGTTACATCATCCTGACCCACAATATCTGACCACATGCATTCATGACCAATACTGTAAAACATCTTTCTAAACCTGCTCCTCTCACCTGGCAGATTTTCAAGTCGTTTCAGGTTTGTTCTCTGTCCGGGTACAAGTGTTGTGGCCTCCATGTTCTGTAGATCCACCTGCCACAGGACTCCCTGTGCATCCTGTATTCCTTCTGCCGTATCCCCATTTTCCAAGTTGTGATTGGCTGTTTTGGGCAATCTTTCCCAGTCTCCACGTTGCCCCAGAATGCACCACATCACACGTGTGTACAGCTCGTCCTCCTCCCTGATTCTCACCTGTTCTCTAAGGCTACCATGCAGAGATGCATTAACTATCCTAATCACCTCGTTGATTCCATCTTTTATGCCATTAAATGTTATGTTGCCTGTCAGGTCATTTTGGAAGTAAAGACCCTCGCTGTCCACCACCTGCTGTAAGGCCAACCTGTCGTCCTCAGTGAGGACCTCCAGATCCTCTTTTTTGAAGGTGTGAGTGGAGCACTGTGTCTTATACAGATCCTTCATTTTTGCCATGGCTTTATCAACCTCCTCTCTGCAAAAACCCAGGAACCGGAAGGCAGACTGCTGACCTGCAGCACTGTTGTTGCTCAGGTTTGCACTCAGAGATACCTGCTGCTGAGTCTGAGTCAACTGAGGAACAGATACTGGAAGATAAGTCAAAAAATATATATTTTTAAATACAATTCTAATTTAAAATGAAACTTGTTTAAAAAAAATACTTCAAAGGAAGATTTAAAAAAATCATTGAGGGAAAAATATTTGTAAGCAATTCCTGTCACCTCTTCTGACTACAGTGTTAAACATCTGTGTTGCTTCGTTTTTAAAAGCCAAGAAGACATTGATCTTAATCAGGATGAGGCGGATGGTGGTGAGGCTGTAAAGACGGGTGGAGGAGGTGGCAGCTTTGATGCCTCGAAGGATTGCACCAGCCACAACAGAAGGGTCCAACCCACCAGCTCCTGCACAACAAATTTGTTCTCCATCAGAATGAAAACGTACACAGACTTCAGTAATAAAACTGAATGGTTAGTGTTGTGTGTTTTAAAGCAAACATCTGGAATATCTTTCAATAAACTTACCAGCACAGATGGCAGGAATCGCTACAGATGTAAAGTGTTTACATTGGTCGATGATGCTACACACAAGTTCCTCAATGACACATGCATCTTTCTCTCCACACACATGTAAAATAGCTTTACAGGGGAACTGTCCGGGCTTGGATACAAAAACATCTCCTCGGTTCACTTTAGCTACAGTCAAGCAGAGTAAATTGGAGTAAGAAGCTGTTGAGTGTGTGATGGCTGATATGTCTCAATGATTCTCCTTTTTCACCTGCTTTCAGCTCAGCCTCCACCTCTGCTCCAGCTACAGTCAAGATATCTTTACACACACCCTCTGAAAAATAGAACCATTTATTGATATAAAGGCCTCAGACTTACAATGTGCTAATACTTTATCTAGGCCATTGGTTCCCAACCCTGGTCCTCGAGGAACCCTATCCTGCATGTTATCATTGTTTCCTTGCTCTTCAGCAGGTCTTCAAGTTCTGCAGAAGCCTGTTAATCACTCACTCATTCAAATCAGGTGTGACAACGCAGAGAAACAACTAAAACATGTAGGACAGTGTTCCTCGAGGACCTGGGTTGGGAATCACTGATCTAGGCAGATGCTGACACGAAGTAAAATATTTGATAAACAGAACCTCTGATGTTTTTTTTTTCTGATTCCTTGTAATACTATCAGTTTTTCTCATCAAATGTGACCAGGGTTTCAAGTGATGAGGTAAACATATGTTAAATTATCTTTTTCATAATAAAAGCTCCAGGCACATCATGCTCATAACAACTACAGTGCAGGGTGCCTATCAATCAAAAGAAAGCAGAAAAGAAAGAAGGGTTAAGAAAAACAAGTTAGGCTATGTTTACACCACTCTGGGTGTATTTTTAAAGTGAGATTTATTTTTTCAGTTCATATTTTTTCCTCTAGGTGGTGAGAACCTATAAATTCATAAGACTCGGAAAACCGGATGAATGTAAAAGTTAAAGTATTGGAGAAGGGGTAGGATTAAATAAGTGTTACTTCTTCCTACCCCTTTTCAGACATGTTGCATGGGATCTGTGTGTGTCCATATATATGGGCATGTATACATGGATAGGTCTGTGCATATTGGGTGTGTATTTGTTCTACAGAATTATTTATGTTGTGTGTGTTTAGTTGGGGGGGATGTATTTGCTGATGTGGATTCATTTTACTAGGTGTTCTGTGTGTTCAAATGTTTTTGTATGTACGTGAGTATATGTGTAGGTGTATGTATGTATATGTGGATGCATGGATTCATACTAGTGTTGATGTTGATGTGCTATGTACAATGGTTTTCACATGTCTGGAAAGAAATAAAAATAAATAAATAAATAAGAACGCCCATGTTAACAACAGAACAAAATACCATGCTTAGCTTGGCTAAAGATTGTTTCGAAACTCTGTTTTCTTTGATAATAATTACAGTTTCCCCTCTGTTATTAACCATTACAGCATATGGTCAAAGCTTGGTGGCAACAAGATCACGATAAAGCAAGACACACTTAGAAAAAAAGTGGTAAAAACTTTCTTGGCTTTTATGTCACCATTTCTGAAAAGCTCTGAATTGGAGCTAGAATTGAAGTTTTTAAAAACGGCCACTTTGGAAAGGACTTCTAAAAATTGTTATGTGGTTTAACAAGCCTGTACTCAACTCAAAGTAACATTATATACCTGACGATGATTTTGACATTTGTGTTGTCCAGGAACACAAACAAAAATTTTTGACTTAATTTTATAATATCATTTGAATGTTATATTAGGTTTTTCCTCTTAGCAAGTTTTTTGTTTTGTTTTGTTTTATTTTATTTAACAAATAAGCACTTGACACAACTACCATCTAGGAACAAATAAGTGTTTGATTCACTGACATAAAAAAGATGAATGAAGCATTTCTGCCTCCTTCTTCTGTTTAAAAGTGAGCCGGCGATATCTGGTTTAAGGGCACTGCCATGTTGTATTTCTGGAGCAAGAGTCTGCTCAGCCAGGATATTGGACTGAAAGCCCCACTGACTCTAATCATGGTGTTTTTAAGCATCAAGCAACTAACTACTGCTAATTATATTGGAAAATGATACACCAACAAGGTAGGTAATACATAAATCAACAGACCATTTTTTTTCTAATCCGTCCCAGTTGAGCAGCTTTAGTAACAACATGCTCCTTCCTTCATTCTTTTGTTTGTTTGTTCCTTCCTTCCTTCCTTCTTTTTTTTACGTTTATCCGGTCTGCATTTTGAACATCCTCTGTCACAGCAGTTGTCACCTACCATTGTAGAAATTTATGAAGTCAGTCGTGTTCACCACAGCATCTGTGGTCTCATTGGTGATGTCACCAAACACCACCTGTAGGTTAGCCCCGCCTCCTAGAGTCATGTTGACGTCATCGAGGTCACTGGTGAGTGAGCTGAAGAATGCTGAGAGGAAGAGTGTCATGACATTCAATTCGTCATGTGAGACAATAATAGTCTAATGCCAATACCCGCCTTATGAACTGTTATCAGACTTGGCCTGACTAGATCTCTGGTTTACCTTGACCTCCCTGGTTCATGTTTGAGCTGAGGCGTTTGTGCACTTCATGGTAGCGCTGTAAATAGAAATCAATTATTAAAACATCGAAAAGTGTTTCATCAAACTCCACTGGTGATTTTTGAAATGCTTTCATAATTACCGCCTCTGAGTCAGGGTAACCAGGTTTAATGACAATGTGAATGGTGGAGAGAAACGTGGAACCTGCAGATAATCCAAACTGGTGAACGGTTTCCGTCAGCACTTGAATGGCTTCACTTAGTGGGTATTGGAGAACAACTCCAGGTCCAATGATAGGTATGGATACTGAACTGAAGCCCTGCTGCACACAGAGGTCCAAACACTTCTTCAGTCCATTACCAAGAGCCTAAAAGACAAGAGTGACTTACTTCCTTGTTGCTCTTTCAGATGCTCCCTTGTGCAGAGGTTACCACAGGAAGCAAACTCGCACGAAAGATTTGGCAGTTGTTTTACATGAGATGCTCTTCCTGACACAAATGGGCTTCAATCTGCAGCCTCTGGATTACAAGACTGCAGCACTGACCACCAAACTATCACATAAGTGACATACTTACTCGGGTTATAAAATTGAACCTTCATATTCAAAATATTAGAATATAAATAAAATATTAATACAATTGAAGAATCCACAGACATATAAAGATATATTATATTTATATACAGCTTTTCAATACCAGTATTCTATAAAGGTTCTGATACCGTGTGCGTGTACTCATTCTCATACTCATACTTGTAAAAATGCTCTGATACCACAGTACGAAACTACTTGAAGGCAGCATAATGTTCACCTCAGCTGAGGTGGTAGAGGAAGAGCAATGACAGCCATGAAGAGGTAGTTTGTTTGTTTTTTTATTTGATTTTATTTTAAGTTGGTTGTCCTGATCCACACTCCTTATCAGCTGATGGTGCTACACAGGAGAAGAAGTTAAATGGGGAGATTGGATGAGGCCAAAAGATACTATTCTCATCAGTCTACCACTCTAAGTCATTGATTAGCCTGAAAAGCAGCTAACAATCTGCTTAATGAGTAGAAGCTAGTAGAAGAAGAGTTAAGTTACATAAACTCTGTTGATTGCCCAATTCAAAGCTGAAATATAAACAGTATGAAGAAAACCTTCATATTGTTTATATTTCAGCTTTTAACAATGTTACTCTATAGGAATAGTGCCTTTGCTGAAAATAACTGGGGTGATCATTAAACAAGATAGATGTTTTTTTGAATAATAGACATTTTTTAATTAACATTTATTTTCATTCTTTTAACAAAAAAATGTGTTGAAAATACAAATTTTCAACAAACAAATCACCAGTTGGAACAGATTAAATTTGTAATTGAAAATTAACTGGAAGTACTGGAATACTAACTGGAAGTGTAATGGCATTTATTAGTACTTGTATTAGTACTCAGTATAGGCAATTACTCAAGTGCAAGTACTTGTACTTGGTCTGAAAAAAATGTGGTATTGGTGCATCCCTAATATATATATTTATATATGTATGGATCCCTCAATCAGTAATTCTTTTTGCCAATGAAATATATATATTTTTTCTACTTCATTATTTTTTTCAATAAAGACATCCTGATATTTTGTTATTGTTGTGGTTGTTTTGGCAAGTTTTTAACTTCACCTGTACACTCAATCCTGTGACTCCATCCCAAACTGAGCACTCTATAAAGAAGATCTTGGAACAACTCAAAGATGGACTTGCGTCGACCTGAAGAACATCACCAGGGACAAGGGTACATCCTGCAGCTTTGGAGTTAAACCTTGATTGAACCGTGTAACCTCCTCTATTGAGCAAACTAATGCCAACATTTGTAGAAGTCAGCTGCTTGTTCAACATGGGCGCCACCAAAACATTCACCTGTAAAAATGTTACAAAATATTATGAACAAGAACATAATAATTGAAAATTATTACAGGAAAGTTTAGAAAAAATGGTCAAACCTGGACTTCTTCTAAACTGCAAATGTTGATCTCTAGATTTATTTTATTGACTGCACTGCCTCCAACAGTGTTGAAGCTACTTCTAGTAGCTGAGGGTCTGGGTATGAAACTGCTCAAACTGCTGGGGCTGCTGATGCTTTGTGGTTTGGTTGTCACAGTTGGTGAGTAAACACCTTCTTGTTCCCAGATAAGAACCTGACAGGAACTCTCAACCAGATCCTTGCTCACTTTACCATCTCCTTTAAAGTAGCGCAGAGCTCCTGGTCCATCCAGAACCAAAGTGTCTGATGTCAGACTGGCCAGAGTAGACCTTAGGTCCTGCAGGGTCTCATGAACCCGACGACTAGGACCAGACACCACCACACAAGGGCTTGGAAAATGGGAGGCTTTCAAAGTCACATCTGTTTGCTTCAAGCCAATCATTTTTAGGAATTTTTCAAAGCTGTCCACCAGTTCAGGAGGCTGCAGGTTCAGGACCTCTTGAGCTGAAACCTGATTTATCTGGTAGTCATGAAGGAGGTCTTTGAGCTTGTTGACATGTTCAGTGTAGCCCACCAGCTGAACCTTGGTTGCTGGAGTTCCACTGGAAGCAGGAATGAAGCTAACCTCCACTCTGACCTCACCACAGTTCACCAGGCTCTTGGCGTTG
>JAOXNZ010000199.1:13710762-13720880 GCA_028566095.1 Kryptolebias brasiliensis
TTCTGCAGTTGCACCAAAAGCTTTTGTAACCCCCTTCTCACTATCCCCCCTCACCACAACCTCCTCTTCATCAAAATTGAACTCCAACGTGCAGCCAATTAAGGAGAGCTGCTTTTGTAATACTTTGAAAGCTTTAGGGTTTTCTTCCAGGTAGAACAGGAGGAAGATGTCCATTCTGAATATCTTCTCAAGATGTTTTGCATTTGGTTTGGTACATCTCTGAAAAATAGTAAAATAATAATGATTTTATCTCATTTAAAGACAAGTGAGTGCTCCATTAAATTATTTTGGATTTTGTAAATCTACTTCAAGTATGGTGTCATTTCTAGACCTATAGAAATTAAATACACTACAGTACTTTTTTTTTTAATAGATTTAAAAAAAAGAAAAACAGATTTCCTTGTGTAGTTTCTCATGCATTGGAACACAGCTACATGGTTAAAGAATATTAGTGCCACCTCTTTGGTTGTTTTGCTTTGTGCTTTGTCATATCTCATTTTTGACAAAGAGATATTGTAAGTGCTATCATGTGACTTCGTATGAGACAAAAACACTGCCATTTTGTGGAAGTTGTTTATTTCAACTATTGCATTCAACAGTACTGAAAGGCCTTCACATTGTGCAGTGTTTGCTTGCACTAATCGTCAAAGAAACTGCTAGAATCAACCTGTACTGCCGAAAATTTGGATCAGTTGTGGGCTGCACGAACGCTCCCACTGATGGAGGGCAGAATAACACTTTCTGTTTTCTATTTGTATTACGTCAAGACCTGGCATGTAAACATAGACGTGTGTAGTATCCACAGAAATATTAGAATCTTGGAAAAAAGCTTATGAAAACCATTACTAGATCCACCAAACACAATTACAACCACAAGCTGTTGAATCGGCAAGAGAAGAAATTGTAATTGATTAAATTGTCAAAAAAAATATTAATTGCGAATCTGCAATATTTGTTATATCCATGAAAATGTAGTCGTATAAATGTACAAGCATCTTATATCTAATTAAAATATACAATACGAGTCATTTAGAGCATCCGTGGCCTAGTGCATAACACAGATGAGCTACACTGTGTTCAAACACCACTCAAACCAAACCCCGACACTGTACCAGAAGTCAGATGCATGTCAGACTCAAATGCCAAACTCCTTTCAAACTAACATTTCACTGACATTTTTATGAAAAATGTTTTTTTTCCTCAATTTCTTCCATGTCTTGAGACCAGGTGATGAAAAAATATTGTTGAATTGTTTTATTAGGTGGATGTGTCTTATCAGTCCAGTCTAATGAACAAATTTAACATTAGTTTTTCATCACCTCATTTTCATAAAAAATATTAATAAAAAATATGAAATGCTTTCAAATGAGATACAGTTAGACGTGTCTTATTTGTCCAGTTTAATGAAACAATTCAACATTAACTCTTGGTCAAATGTTCACATGACATGGAGGGTAATAATTTTTGTTTAAATGTCATTGGTTCAGTAATTTGTTAATGATTAATGGTAAACCACCGTGTTTGGGTTTTTTTTATTTTATTTTATCAGGAAGACATGGAGGTCTCACTGCCAGCACTGGGACAAATGGCAGGAAGACACCCCTGAGTCCACCTCAAGTCCCCCTGGTGGTCTGGTGCACTTCCGTTTTGTGGCGTAAGTTTGAAGCTGTTCTCTTACTTGCTGGTGTTTTTGCAGCATATTTCCTTTTGCTTCTGTCTATTTTGTGTGATTGCAGCATTTTTTCTTTTGCTGCATTTTGTGTTTGTGTGTTTTGAAGTTTGCAGCATTCATGTGTTTGTGGCATGTTTAACTGTTTGGAGTTTGTTCTGCAATTTGCTGTTTGTTTTGCTGGCTTGCTGCACATTTGCACCTGTCGGACACAGTACTTAAAAAAAAAAAAAAAAGAAGACCAACACACAAACATCTCATTTAAAACTGACTTGTTTACAGGACAACACATTAGTGATTACTGGGATTATTTAAGCCATAGGTTTCTAAAGCAAACTAAAGCTCACCTGAGATTGGCTTGTTGTCGGCTGATCCTGGTTCTGTGGTAAACTGGCTCGGCTCACAGTCAGGCGTAGTTCTCCACCAGGGAGAGGAACTGCATGAAATTTTCTCTGCAAAACTCTTTCCTGATCTATAAATAAAAGACACAAGTCATAAAAAAAGACTTACAAGTCCATTTAAAAATGGCAAACATGCTTTCTGCATACCTTGTTTTTCCTTGAAACCGACTCTATAGATGTTGTCTCCAAACTTTTCAATCATTGCACAGTCTCCTCCCCCAGAGTCTCTTCTTTTCTGAAAGTGTCTCCTGATCTTCTCCTTCTCTCTGTCTGTCAGATCTCTGGCCTCAAAAAACAATGAATGCTGGTATTCATACATCTTAGTAAAACTCTAAAGTAATAGGAGGTGTGCTTCTGTTCTTTGTGAGCCGTGTGCTTCCCTTTCCTGACACCTCCTTAGAACTACACACACCTGACTACACCCAGCCCTCTCATAGTAATGTACATGTACGGTTTCAGGTCACATGTCTCTGCTTGTCTTTGTGGTGCAATTACCATGTATTATGATTTCATAGTTTTAAAAATGAAATCATAATAAAACAACTAATTGTATTGTATACACATAAAACAAAACCTATTTCACCAATGAAAATATTGGTGACAATTTTTTTGATATTAGACCTGTCAGGTGTTGTGCTTTAACTCTATACCAACATAAAGAGGACTTAGTTCATACTGTTTTGTGACAGCATCTTGCCAAGAGACACTTCAACATCTGGCATACTGGTGGAATCGAACCTCCAACTGTTTTGTTGGAGGGCGACTGTTCTAACCCTTAAACACAACTCAAAATCAGATCTATCACTGTTTTTACATGCACTTTTAAAAAATTGTCCACTTTGTACAAGCGCAGTATGTTTTAAACAGCTTCAGTCCCTGATAAATATTACAGATATCTAAAACTGAAGATTACCTCTAAGTACAACTTCAAATAATTTAGTTTCTGCAACCTGCATCATAAACAATAAATAATAAAAATCAAGTCAAAGTGTATTTCAATGGCACGTTTAAAAACAACTTTTGTCGACCAAAGAGCTAAAGTATGAAATCCAAAATTAATACAAAAGCAACACAGATTAACTCAAATACAATTTTTAAAAATCACATAAAAGGATTTTTTTTTAAATAAATAAAATAAACTTGCACAATAAAAATTAAGATGTCCTGATCAACTAGAACTAAAAGTCAGTGCAAACAAATAAGTATCAAGCAGTGATGGTCACATCCTGTTGTATGATGGAGAGAAAACATTTATTTAGGGTTTATTGTGTGAATACTGAGTCAATATTCAGACTACAGTGATCCTGTTTCTTCTTTTCCAAATGTTTTTAAACTGCTTCTGATTTCTATGTGCTGTTAAAGCCATTCAAATCTTAAAATGTTCAACTTATTCAGGAGATGGGTGTTATGAGTTTTGGTATTTTTAGCTTCTATAATTTTCAAAAATGTTTAGCCTTTTTCAATTTTCCAACTGAAATGAGCGGAAAAGTCTTTAAACCTGTCAAAATGTGCTTTTTGAAAGGTAACTACAGGGCTAACTATTGCGCAAAGGATTTGGAGCAACAGTTTGTCTGAAAATGGTCTGATAGAAGGATACTTAAAGAGGCTGTGGACATTGATTCATTTCATGGGTTGTGGAAAATGAAAATCAAACCTAAGCCAAAGAATCAACGTCATATGTGGAGTCAAACGCTGACAACAGACTGTGTTACAACTCCTGATCACTAGATGTCATACTAAGAATACAAACTGCACCAGAGCACAAATAGATGCACAGGAAATCATGTAGTTCATTTAGTTTGTTTTGTAGTGAGTGTGGCACGAGGACGTGACCCTAAAGCCAACTGATAGACCTCTTAATGTTAGATAGTCTATGGTCTCCCTATTAAAAGTACCCAGGTAGGTCTGGCGTCAAATGACAAACGCAGAAATAGTGTACAAAATATATTTTATTTATATTTTCTGTTTTACAATATTAAAAACAGACTGTCATTTAATTTTAAAACCTAATAAGAAACAGCAACCAAAGGCAAAATTAGCCATAGTAATTTCGAACTCAAGACAAAAATCACTACAACACAAATTATTAACCCAAAACAATGTTAGTAAAGAAAACCAAATAAATCCCAAATTACATAAACCAAAATCCTACAGAGCTGTACTGAATCAGCTTGATGTAAAAAGATGCTATAAAAGGGGTAGTTATGGTTGGGTGGCAATACAAAGGGTTTAAAGCGCTGGTTCCAAAGCTTTAAACCAACCTAACACACTCCAAATTACCTAGCAGCAGGTGGACACGAGCCAGCTTAATAATCAGTCACAATCTCACTAAGAACAGTTAAATCCAAACAGCTGCAGTGGAAATCTGCTACACACTGGCATACATCCTTGCTAGCAGTACAGATGTCCCACTCATGAACCAGGGCTTATTGCAACAGCCTGATGATCATGGAGCCAGTGCTCACACAGCAAAGACACACTCCCACACCTGCAGCAACACAGCCAGTAACTGAGTCAGTTGCTTGGTGTGCACACCTGGCACCTACATACTAATGAGTCAGGCAACGCTGCAAACTGAAAATGGAGGTGGGGCACGTGTGCGTTCATGGACGCAACACGGCTGGGAATTTACAGCCACCCCTACATAAACACCATTTTAAAAACTAATAAACAACATAAAAAAAGAAAAAAACATAATCTACTTTTGCATTCAAATGTTGCAGGTTTTCCAGGACTTTTATACTCAAACTGAGCTGCTCTTGTAGCATTTTTATTTCTGGTCAGGAGCAGACCTTCTGATTAACATCCCAAATTTCTACAAAGAAGAGTAGAAACTGACACTGCTAGCTCCAGAGAAAGGACATAGAGGTCAACCTGAACTAACAGAGGGACCCTTTGGAGTATATGAACTGACTAAATGATTATTAATCAATTACTCGTCTCCAATAATTTTGAATTTGCAAGTTTACCATGTTGAGTTTAGGCATGAATAAAAAAAAAATGAAGACAGAAATTCAGACATTTCTTAAACTGCAGAATGCTAAATCAGAAAAAAATATCAATGTCAAATCACATTTGTTTGCGTGTGTGTGTGTGTGTGTAAATACCTGTTTTTGTTACCTATGGATAATCACCAATCTTGTCAGGACCAGTAATGTTTAAGGGAACCAAAGCACAAAATGATGAATGTCATTTTTGGTTTAAGAATTTGGATTAGTACTATGATGTAAATTGAGTTTAAGTTAAAGTTAGGTGTGTACTGGTCCAAGCTCTGTTCACTGCAAAACAAACATTAGTATCAATACCACAATGGTTTATGAAATAGAACACCCCTAGGACTATCATTACCCAGAAAATGAAGTGTTCTGAACTTTTATTTTAAGAAATATGAATTATTTAAAGTGTTGGGACACATTCCGAGTTGAGCAGTCCTGATGAATACAAATCCTGTATTAGTGTTAGGCTACAGCAATGAAATGGAAGTCAATATATTGTCCTAATAAGGACAGAAATGTAAACTCATTTGTGTGTGTGTGTGGTGGGGACAACAAGAAATGTTTTCATTTGTGTAACAGTTGTGAACATGATCAAATGTATGCTCTGAGTTCTGCAGGTATAAAAGGTCTTACTACTAAAATACTTTGGGGTGTTTGACGGAAAAAAAAGAGATTCATGTTGCATTTAATGTTGCTAAAAATACATCAAAGTTAAAAACATTTTAGAATTTTTGTCAATAATGTGGTTATTTGAATGTATAAATTCAAATCACAACTTTACCATTTGTGATGAATGTCCCAAAGGCATAAAAAGATCCAAAACACAATATCAGAAAATTACTATTTAACAAGACACATCAAATTTCAAAATGTGTTTCTGTTAATAAAAACTCTGCAGATGCACTGATAACAATAGAAACATCTGTGAGTCAGTGAAGATCCATGTATCCGCAGCTCCCCACAAGGATGTGTCCTGTACCACCTGCTGTACTCTCTGCTCACATCTGAACTGCTCTGTAAGGTATGCAGGCAATCATATTGTGTTTGTTTGCAAATGACACTGCTGTTGTTGGATTGATTTCCAACAATGACACGTTTATGTATAGGAGGGAGGTAGAGGAGCTTGCTGAAAGGTGTAAGACAAACAACCTGAGCATCAGTGTGGCAGAGGTGAAAGAGATGATGGTGGACTTCAGGAGGAGAGCTTACATCCCTGCTCCTCTCATCATTGGAGGAGAAGCCATGGAGTAGGCGAAAACAGCTCAATACTTGAGCATGTCCAGTGACCTCACATGGGCCACAAACAGCTAGCATTGTTAAGAAGGCTCACTGTTGGAGCCTAAAAGCAGTTCTTATAATGATTAAAAATGTGAATGTAAAATTTTGAGTTCACAAGTAATGCAGAAGTAATTAAGATTCATTTAAAATGATAATAGGACATATGTGGGATATTTAGTTCATTTTTGTAGTAATGCAGTGCTTAAAATGCAAGATTTATTGAGATTTTGACTTAGATCATTGCTTTCCGGTAAAAGTGTTATGCTTAAGTGCTTGAACATTAATGTGGCGAGGGTGTCTGAGCAGTCAGCCAGTCAGGAACATGAGAGTGGAGCCATACAGTTTTTTTATCTTTCTGTCTCTCTCTCTCTCTCTGCCTTTTTGTTCTTTTTCTATTTCTTCTGTTTTTAATTTCTTGTCTTTGTAACCGGTGTTGTTTTGGTAACCTTTGTACAAGTTTGCAATAGAAGTAAATAGTTAAACTTTAAAGAATTCTTTTGTGTGGATTAAGACAAGGACAACCCTCAGAGCGTCAAGCTAGTAGCTTCAGTCAGTGGAAACCTACATTCACCAATGACTCTGTTTTATGAGGAGACTGAAGCATGCCAGCCTCAGTGCTGCTGTGCTGACTTCCATTTATTAATGTGCGGTGGAGAGTGTCCAGACATTTTCTAAAACAGTCTTGTATGGAAACTGCTCTGAGGCTGACAAGAAGGAGCTGCAAAGAATTATTAAATCAACTTAAGAAAAGACCAACAGCAGTCTTCCTTCACTAGATGACATTTACACTAACAAGTGCAGAACCAGAGCAAAGAAATGACGGAAGATGACTTCTGTTGAGTATTGGAGCTATAAACAAAACCTAACTGAATTCAGGTCATAGTTCATCTGATCATAAAAACAAAATGAATCGTACCTTCCTTGAAGGAATGCATGTCACCTGCCATGTTTCATGTCACTGTCTTCTGTGTGATCTTGTGTGATCTGTTAGTCCTTAAAGTATGCACTGGAGATGCCTCTCAGCTACAACCTCACCAAATCAATTAGAGCTCAGTAGCTATAAAAGTGACAGATTTGTAGTCATTTTTGTGTTTGCTAAGGTCAGCTATCTGTGACGGCCATGTTGGATCAGGTTGACTCCAAAAGTTAATCAGCTGTAGAAGTTCATCCAGTGATTATTTTTTAAAAGCTTCTTTAAAATTTGTTCAGTAGTTTATGACGTATTTTGCTACAAACAAACACAGACACAGGGAAGTACATAACTGCCCACCTTTCATGGCAGCAGTCAAAAATATTGACAGAAAAAGCTTAAACCAGTAGGAAAAATTAGGAAGTCAACATTTTACACTGTGTCACATCCATTTTGTCCCCCTCTCCATTCTGTGACACTAGGGCGAAGGCAAGTCTTAACAGACTGTTCAAATTGATCAACATATATATTTGAGTCTGACAGGATAAGATAAATGACGCTTTTCATCATCTATTTACAATCTGTAAAAATGCATGCCAAGATTTCAGACTCCCACAGAGCAGATAAGTTGTTTATCATACATTTAGAAACAGCCACAAGGAAAGAGAAGGGAAACCTGTTCCTTTACTGGCAGGAAGTCCAAAAAGGGAATTGACTGCTCTAGGGCATTTTCAGGAAAAGTACTTGAATGCCTATGTTGTGTTGTGTGTCTAAAACTCCAAGTGTTAAAGCCATAATGGCTGTTAAAATACACTTTTTTCAGTGTTTTTGATTTTAATTTTTATGCTTCTAACATCATTTCTACATCATTAAATGATTGTCTGAAGGGTTAATGTAACTCAGACTCATCAGGGTTTTTGTAAAAAAATGGTGTTTTTAGACAGCAACTAAATTCAGCGATCAGCTATGATCGTTTACAGAAGTTCTCCCATCAGAGTTTAGAATATCTCAGCACAGAGCATTTGCAGATGATCTTAGCTCCAACTTTTGCTTTAACGCTCTCCACCGCTCGACTTCCTCCCCCAGAATGGCTCTACTTTTGTGGTCTCTCATTCTCACAGCTTTTAGTTTCCATTTCTTTTCAGAAGAAGACAGAAGAAGTTTACCTTTTCTCTTTCAACCTGGCATCTCTGACTCCACTGTTTTCCCTCTGACTCTGTTTACATCCAAGAATTATTTTACCCACTCAATATCCGTTGCATGCCGAGACTGTCCTAAGTGAACTCGTCAATGTTTGAATGTAAACAAACGACTTGTTATTGTTGGCAACAAAACATGACTTTGCTGATTTCACTCATTTAATACAAATTATCCTTCAGAGTTTTGGTCGTGAATGATATGAATTTAGGGGTCATTATTATCATAGATGATACACGTTCAAAAAATTCAAATAAAAAGCATTGAAAAATCACATCTGCCTTTATATACATGTTTATGTGTATAGTGCATCAGAAAACAAAGTTTAATTTATTCTAATTTCTTTACACTGCCACTTTTTTCCCAGGTATAAAGAAGTGTTAGTGTGTAAAAACATACAAGACAGTGAAGCGCCCTCTGATCACTGAAGTCAGAAAAAATAAACCTCGTCCATGCTGCAGCAAACACGAGTTTATGTAAGTATCTGCAAACAAATTACCCAAGAGGTCCCAGTCACTCAAGAGCATTGGTTGCTTGGCTGTTTTACTTAAAATGATATTTTTTTGTTATAGAAAACTCAGCTTACCAAAGCCCTCCTTTAACAATTTCTATCTTACAAAGAAACAATGAAGTGTATTTTACTTTTAACACACAATAAAAAAAATGAGAATTCAGAAATTGTTTTAAAACATAAAATGCATGAAATGGTCAGCAGTTATGCTGTGGCACTATATTGCTATGTACAGTAACACATCAGACATGCATACTATGGGTGTAATGGTCACAGTTCAGTAGGTTCCTCAGTGTGAGGGTCATATAGTTTGGTGTGGGTTCAGTACAATAAGAAAAAGAAAGAAATTACTAAATTTTCCCAGAAGACAAAAAAAGAAACCACCATGGTTGGTAAGGAGGGTCCAAGGTAGCAGGACATCATATACAGCAATTGTCAACTGGTAAATTCAATATAAAATTTAAAAAGTCATTCTTTACTGTAATTTTATTTCCAATCTAAACCATAAAGAGTAACCCACAGGCCATGAAAGGTATCCAGAAAGGTATATCTTCAGAAAATATTTCTATAAAATAAAACAAAAACCAAGGAGTGTTTGCTTAAATAATATGTCCTAGACTTCATGCAAAATAAAAAGCAACACAAATCTGAATAACAACTCCCAGTTTTAAAATATCCAAATTAATACTCAAAGTAAATAAATAAAATGTGAAACATGCAAACTTCTCAGCAGGCTGACTGCAAGTATGAGAAAAGTAAATTTGATATCAAGGATATTGAATAAATATACTCATGGCTTGCCACTGTACTTTTCAAAGAGTTTCCTATATGACACAACTGCCAGCGATACATTATACACTACTTTGCCAAAAGCATTTACTCACCCATTTAGCATAATATTTATAAAACTGACTGAGTCATAATAATTTTTGTTTGCTAAAGTTGATTAGTTGTTACAGTCATCTTGAGTTGGATTGACTCCAACAGTTAATCAGTTATAGATCAAATACAGTGATTACATTCTGTGAGTTTAAGTAAAATATGTCAAGTGGTTCATGAGATGCACTGTATTGCCAAAAATATTCACTCACCCATCCAAATCATTGAATTCAGGTGTTCCAACCACTTCCATGGCCACAGGTGTATTAAATCAAAC